>PVKS010009218.1:0-64785 GCA_004027875.1 Aplodontia rufa
CCCCACTCATCTGTGGAGGTGGGGACTAGACCCTGGACAATGAGAAAGTTGGTCTAGTAACATGAGTTAAATCCAGATAAGATGTAATGCTTTATAATCTAATATCTTTTTTTAGAGTTATAAAGGGAAAGGGAAGGGAGGGATAAGGGAGGGTAATTGGGGGGGGGCACTCCTGGAGATAATTGCAATATCCAGAATACTTACACATTTTATACACATTTTATATTATTTTGTTAAAATCGTGTAAGGTTGTTCAAAAAATAAAAAAAAAAAGTTAAAAAAAAAACAAATACACATGAGAAAAAGGAACAAAAGAAAAAATTTTTTTAAATTCTCAATGAAAACTTGGAATTATGGTCACTGGGATTGTCCCTCTTCATGTTGGGAAGGGAGTAGATGTTCACTGCCTGAGTTTTGTTAGCAGGGCCTCTCAGTCTGTGATTATGTGATCTCAAGTAGAGGATTGGATATCCTGACTCCTGGGCCTTCTGGGTGGAGATTTCCTTGAAGAGATCAGATTAAGGAATGACTGAAGGCTGACCTTTGCCTGCCTCCCTGGGAATCTGAAACTCAGAAGTCCTAAAGCTATTATGCACAGGGGGTTGAAATGCTTTCAATGCTCCCTCTGCTGGTTGCACTCCTGGTCCCTCCAGGCTTTTTGAGGTCAGACTGAGGTCTCTTAGTGCTCCTGTACCACCTTAGCTTATCATGTGAGCCTTCCAGCTCTGGGTGGGGGTGGACAGGGATGAGCAAATCTCCCCAGTATTTCACAAACCTGAATCCCCCTGAGCTAAGTGAGGACTGTGCCTGTCCCATGCCACCTATTCTGGGTTCAGCCTCTGAACTGTGGCTGGCTCCTGGCATGATTGCAGAGTAATCTGCTCTGAAATGCTGACTAGCTCCCACTGGGCAATCGGTTCCAAAAGACTCCTGATTTTCACTTTTGCCGGCAGCCCGAGAGATACTGTTCTACCCTGACACAGTGGAGGTGCAGTAGGGAATGCCCAATGTACAGTTCCTTATAGAACTCAGCTTCTCTGCAACAGATTGGATTGAACGTTATGGTTCAGCTCCTCCCCCACCCCCTTGCTGACTGGGATCAATGGTGGTCACAGCTGCAGCTGCCATGACCTGACTGGAACAGATGTAATTCCCATTTTCCATTAGCTGCACCCAAATCTCTGATCCTCCAAAAAATCTCCCCCAACTAGTGCTGTGTTCCAGTGATGATTTCCTCCAAGGCACACCTCGCAGCAATCGAGCTGTCCTGGAGAATTTTCATCCAGTCATGGAGCCAAATGAGAAGCAGCCTTCCTGCAGTTCACCATCTTGGAATCACCTACATGGTCTTCCTTAATAGACATTGTCAAATTATCCTCCAAAGATGCTACTCTGATTTATGAACCCATCAGCAATCATATTTTTATGTCATTATGGCCCTGTGATTTGCATTTGCACTGAACTGACTATTCTAATTTGAGTCCATTTTCCTATTAGGTTGTTAGATTTTTACATATTGATTTCTAAATGCAGTGTAGATATGTTTTCTTTTGATGATTCTTTGCACTGAAAATATTTTCTCCTAGTATTTAGGTTGCAGTTTTGCTTAACTTATGTAATATGTTTAACCTAAATGTAGCTGATTTTCCTCTCTTGAGAGGTAGGAGAGACCAGTGACTCTAAATCCAGAATGCCTGGGTTCGGCTGGCACCTCTACTGCTTAACAGCAATTTAGGGAACTTAATAGTCTCTCCAATAGTAACTGCCTTATAGGGGCTGGAGCAGTGGCTCAGTGGTTTCCTGTGCTTGCCTGGCAAGCACAAGGACCCGGGTTCAAACCCCAGCACCACATACACAACTAAGTATTGGAGCAACTAAGGCCATGTGAAAAACTAAATAAAGTTGTTTCTCTCTTTCTCTGTCTCTCTCACTGTCCTCTCTCTTTAAAAAAATAAAAACTGCCTTACAGAGTTTTCATGAAAATTTCATGAGCTAGTATCTGTAGTGTATGTTATATGCTTAGAATATTATATAATACGTAAGACAAATCAAATATTGTCTTGTTATTCTTATTCTGTTATTTTATGACTTGTACTTTTAGGAATCACTAAAGAAATATTTATCTTCCCTGATACAAAAACATTCTTTTAAATTTTCTGTTAAAAGTTTCAAATTCTTGCTTCTATATAGATCCAACTGGAGTTGATTTCTAAGTGTCATATGTGTAGGAAGTCTATTTTTTCTCACATGGATGGCCATTTTTTTAGCCATTTATTGATAGCTTATCTTTTCCTCACAATGTACTTCTATCACAGTTTCAGTGGGTTTTTGATTCTGCTCCAATGGTCTACTCGTCAATACCATACTGCCATACATTACTAGATCTTTTAATACACCTACATATATGATAATTAAATGCTTTAAATCTTTGATTCTCTATGGATCCATATGGGACTTATATCTAAATGTGGTTTGTGTGGGAAGTCTATTTCTTCTCAGATGGATAGTCACTTTTTTAGCAAAATTTATTGATAGTATATATTTTCCTCACAATGTATCTCCATCAAAAGTTATCAATTCTGCTCCAATGGTCTACTTGCTTTAATTACTAATATTTATAATGCATATGCAGATAGGGTAATATGTGCCTTCCTTCTCTATTCTTCTTCAAAATTGTTCTATCTGCTATACTCAAAGTATAGCAATTTTGGTCTTCTGCTTTTACACATGAAATTCAGGATCAAGTGGTTAAATTCTGTGAAAGATTCCACAAGTTTAGTTTGGATTTGAGGAAGTTTCAATTACATCCTGAGAAAGTTCATTTGCACCAGATTAATCTGTGTGCTAACACAAAAAGAGGCCTGGATTAAGATTTGAAGATCCGAGTTATAATATCTAATTCTTCGTGCCCCCTTAGACAAGCCCATTCTTGATTCTGGGCTTCACCTTCTCCATCTATAGAAGAGGCTAGACTATGATTATATAGTAACATACCTAGAACAGCACCACTCAACGAAAGATCCTGGAGGAGCTTCCTCAGATTCACCTGGGAGTTCATCAAAACTAAAAATTAGAATCTGAGTCTCTGAGGATGAAACCCAGCAATCTGTTTAATAAGCTTCTCAACAGAGTCATATGCACACTGTGATGGTTAACTTCATGTGTCAATTTGGCTTGGCCACTGTTCCCAGATATTTGGTCAAGCATTATTCTAGATGTTTCTGTGAGGGAATATTTTTAGAAGAGATTAACATTTTTATCAGTAGACTTTTAGTATAGAAGATCACCCTCCATGATGTGGGTAGGCCTCATCCAGGCAGGTAAAGGCCTTAACAGAAAAAAATCCTAACTTCTCCTGGGAAAGAGGGCACTCTGCCAGCAGATTACCTGTACATTTAAACTGCAGTTCATCCCTGGGTCTCCAGCCTACGCAGCAGATTTTGGACTTGCCTGTCTCTTCAGTCACATAAACCAATTTCAATTCCTTAAAATATTCTCTCATTTGTTCACTCTTCTTTTTCTCTAGAGTGAGAGATACACATTGTATTAGTTAAGCTTCTCTAAAGAACCCTGACTAATATGCAGGGTAAACTTTGCAAAGCTCATCTTCCAATAAGCCTGGCATAACTTCATCATGTCTGACTTGCCCAAAGTCATCCACTTGTAGAAGAGCCATGTCCAAAATCTAGGTCACAGCAGGCTCAATTGGAAGAGTTTTCTGGCTTAGGCAAACACACTGTAAAGAAAATAAACTGTTTGTGTTGAGTGGCGCATTAAGGAGAGCAAAAATTTTATTTTCACAATGATTTAATTTAAGTATTCATTTTATATAAGGAGGTCACCTGATAATTCATTCATAATTTTCTATATGCTTGAGAGCAAAAACATCATCAGGGCACTGAAACATTAGCACTAAACACTCAGTTAAAACTGAATCATAAATGAAGACAAATGATCTCTGAAATAAAAATGTAAGACAACAGAAGGCTCTTTTAGCAAAATATTTGATTTCCCTATATAATTTAAGATCTTCCTCCCTTCCCCACTGAGATGCTGGGAATGGAACCCAGGGCCTTTAACATGTTAAGCAAGCACTTTATCACTGAGCTACACCCCCAGCCTAAGAAGCTACTTTTTGTAAAGTGGGTCCATAGCTATAAATGTAAATATAACTCTGTTTTTTCATTCACCTGGGCCCAGAAGTATTTTGTGAGAGAAATTAGATCTTGGGAGTATAAAAGAATCCCACTGTACTAGACAGGGTCCTCCAGAGAAACAAAGTCAATAGGATATATATATATATATATATAGAGAGAGAGAGAGAAAGAGAGAGAGAGAGAAGAGGAGACTTACTGACTTACCATGGGAATAGGCTTATGCAGATATGGAGACTAAAAATTCCATAATATACTATCTGCAAGCAGGAGAACCAGGAAAGAAAGTAGAATAACTGAGTCTGAAGGCAAAAAGGAGGAAGTGGGTGGGTGCTAGTATAAGTTCAGGAGTCTAAAGCTCATTTGTGCAAAGGCAGGCAATGAATGTTCCAGCTTGAGAGAGAGAGAATTTGCCCTGTTCTGTTTAGACTCTCAATGGATTGAATGATACCCACACTGGTGAGGGTGATTCTTCTTTATTTAGCCTACTAATTTAGATGCTAATCTCTTTTGGAAACTCCTTCAAAGACACAGTCAGAAATAATGCTTTATCAGTTATCTGGGCAACGAATAGCCCAATCAAGTAAAATTAAACATCATGCTCAAATCCTAGTAGAAGGGAGGATGAGCATATGCAGCTCTAGACTTTATTTACTCCCTTACCATATACCCAGATGTGAGAAAAATAGTATACAAAAATCTAAGGTTGGAGCATAGGACAATTTCCATCATGTAGTTATATACTCTCTGTGTGATCTGGACCTAAATTCCCACCCAAAAAACCAATGACTTTCATGGTCCCCCCTAGGTCTAACACTTTACGTTCTTAAGTAAAACTACTACTATCAAAGATATTCTGCTGCCCTCAACTCAATAAGGGATGAGACCTTAGCGAGTAACTGGTGGATTTAGAAAAAGGAAAATAAAAAGGAGCATGTTTCTAATCGGCAGATCCATTTTCTCATGGTGTGAAGCACAAAACACACAAAACCATCACTACTTGTAACAACCTGGAGAGTTTGCCAAGAGAGAGCTAATCCTCTCATGTGGAATATAAGCTTGGACACACAGACATCTATAACCTTTTATCTTGACTGAAAAGTCTTTGGTGTTTTCAAATGGCTCTGAGTTGTCTGAGGCTGAACACAAGCCTTAGGAGAAATTTAGCAGCTCCTCCAGCTCCAGCTCTCCTGCAAGGCTTGGGAGTCTGCACTGAGTCAGTGGGGGAGGCTCAGGGAACATTGCATGAATATTTATAAGAGAAAATACATTAGAAGAGCTTAAAGAACCTCTATCCCCAGCCCTCCACGAGACAAAAGAAATGTCCAAGGGAGACAGCTGACTAGAATTTTTTAAGCTTCTGATATTTTTAAATCTATTATTTTTAAATGGCACCCCTTCTCCCAGCATCTGAATGGGGAATTTCAAGTATACATTGCCCCATCCCCTGCCTTTATCAGTTGCTCACTTAGGGACTCTTTTGAGAAACTTTCTTTCGAGTTTATCAGACCTGACTCTCCAAGGGGAAGCTAACAAAACTGGCAAGTTTCAGAAATGCATATGTTGTCATTAAAATAGCTGTCCGTTCTCCCAGAGCGCCTCCCATAAAAGCATTTTAATTCTCTAACCAAAATGTAGTTCAGCCTTTATTCCATAAAGCCAATTTGTTTATGTTTCCAAGTTCAATCACAATCTATTTGTAAAACCTATTTAGAATCAGAGTCACATAGCCAGAAATGATCATGCTCTAATTTCCTTATTAAAGAGATTCTTGTTGCAGCTGGCAGCTTGATTTGACTGCTCCCAAGGTCTGGAGCGACATGTTCTTAACCTCATTTCCTGATTTTGTTCTTCATTTCTTTCAATTTTTTTTCCCCAACCTACAAACATCAAGTCAGAGAGGAACAATACCTAACGTTGTTGCTAAGATGGAGATGAAAGAAGAGACTGCCACCTATTTACCTGTCAAGAATAGAATAAAATGGGCTACTCAAAGAAATAGTGTTCACAAAATATGCCATGACAAGAAAGAAGCTTAGGATTCGGGTGAAAGGTCGACTATTTCAAAGGACTTGGAGGAATGCTGTTTTCTGCATAATTGGATCAGAATTAAAGCAGAATGCCAAGGTGGCATTCGAGAAAACTTTCTTGTTTCATCTCCTTTTTCTGGCAAATTTTTCTTTATAAAGCAGGTGAGTCTATCTGACATAGCAAAATATGTCTTTTCAATATAATTTAAAAGTTATCTAATGATGCAAGGTCTTGAAGTATTTCCATGTCTTCAGCAGTTGGTGGAATCTTACTCATCCTTTTAGGCAGGTTCAAATGATATTTTATGAAGCTTTTCCCCAGCCTCT
Organism: Aplodontia rufa; assembly: GCA_004027875.1. NCBI lineage: Eukaryota > Metazoa > Chordata > Mammalia > Rodentia > Aplodontiidae > Aplodontia > Aplodontia rufa. The sequence continues at coordinate 6,512 of PVKS010009218.1, forward strand.
CACCATTTTCCTGATATAACACAATCATTTGTTTTCTATAGTATTATAGATTTCACTACTCCAAGCAAAAGATGCTATGAAAACTGCAAAGACGTTCCCATTTTGTTTTAATGCTGGTGAAAGTCATGTTATAAGTGTCATTCCTGAAATAGATTTTCAATTGCCCTGGGACCTCGCCTACTGCCTTCCTCAAATTAAACCACATTGAGAAGCAACATGGTCTACTAACAAATGAGGGTCAAATAAGTATAACATTTGTCAATCAGAAGTAAACTGGTTCTCCAAAAGATTCTAGGGTACAAAAGATCAAGGAAAATTAAACATTTCAGATCTCAAAAATAGTACTTTAATTTGAATTGGGCAACTCCAGCCCTCCTTAAAGACATATGATGGTTTTTCTATGAATTCTCAAACTAGTTCAACCTCTTCACTCATTCCTCCAAATCTCTCTGGGATTCCTCAATTATTCACATGCTCTTTCCCTTACTCTATTTATTCATCCCTCCATTCAAATCTACTCACTCCATGAATACCTTCACGATGCATATTGCTGATTGCTCACCCAAAATGTTTTCTTCATCCCTGCTTTAAATCTTACTAATTTATTCAAGGTATATGTGTCCAGTTTAAAATAGCCTTTCAGGGGCTAGAGTGGGTAGCTCAGTGTGGTATTGCACTTTCCGGGCAAGTGTGAGGGCCAGGATTCAAACCCCAGCAGCACATACACAACTAAGTGTTAGAGAAATAGAAAATAGATGAAAAACATGAATAAAATGTTGATTCCCTCTTTCTCTGTCTCTCTTAAAAAAAATAAATAATATAAAATAGCCTTCCAGACTTCCAACGATCAGAGATGGTCATACAATCCAGTATAGGCCAATGAGATGAAAATGGACTTTACTAGACAGAACTAAACAGGAAACCTCTTCAGAGACAATTTATCTAGCATGCTCTTTAGTCTTTGCCTTTCCCTTTCTTTTTGTCTGGGACCTAGACTTTATATTTGGAAGTACAGTAGACATTTTACCATGTTATGGGCTTCATGTTAAGGATGATGGAATAGATCAAAGGAACCTGGGTTCTTGGTGGCATTGCTGATTTACCTGACGATTCTTAGTCTGCCTTAACCCTAATCTATTGTGGCATGAGGCGAGCAAACTCCTTTCCCACTCAAGGCATCCTTTGACCCTTTGTTGGGTTCTGTTTTGTTGGGTTTCATGGCTTTCAGCTATAAACTATTACTGACATACCCTTCTTTTTTTTTCTAAGAGAGAGAGGGGGAAGTGAGTGAGAGAGAGAGAGAGAAAGAGAGAATCAATTTTATTTGGATGTTCATGTGGCTTTCCTTGCTCTGACACTTCATTGCATATGTGGTGCTGGAGTTCAAACCCATGTCCTCATGCATGCCAGGCAAGCAAGCATTATAACCATTGAGCCACCACTCCAGCCCCTGATGCACCCTTCTTAACCAACAGAGAAGTTCATAGTAAATTTGCCTGGGAACTTCACTGTCCAAACATTACTCCAACAACTCCTACTTCACTCACCATCTATACTAGTCCGAATTCTCCAAATAAACATATAATGTTTTAAAAGGAATTTTTTCATGCAATTATGGAGACTGTGAAATCCCAAGATCTGCTGTCAAAATCTGTAGACATAGGAGAGTCAGTGTATAGTTACAGTACAAGTCTGAAGGTCTAAGAACCAGAAGGGCTGATCCAACAAATTCTAGTCTGAAAACAGGAAAAAGATGTCCTAGCTCAAGCAGTCAGGCAGTGGGAGTTCCCTCTTACTCCTACTTATTCTGTTTGGGTCTTCAGTTGATTGGTTGAAGCCCACCCACATTAGGGAGGACAATCATCAAGCTCAGTCTACCAATTCAAATGTTATCTCATCCAGAAACATCCTCACAAACCTTCCCAGAATCTTTGAACAAATGTCTGGGTATGTGCTGTCCAAGAAGACATAAAATTAACCATCACAACCACCCTTCCACCTTCCCTTATATTAATGCTTGACAGGCATTGTCAGAGAAACTGGCAATCTACATAAATGAAATTCGTAGAGCTTATCAAAGCCCTCTTATTTTAAACTATTTTTAGGATTGAAAGATAAAATATTTTCATATACTAAATCTACCAACCCTACCATTTTGTTTGGAAACTTGTCTAAAATGTTTTACATGTGTTCCAGATATCTTGAACATCTTTTAAATTTTAATATTTTCTGCATGTTCCTGTGATTACTACATTGTGTTCTATACAATGCTCTTTATTGACATTTACTGATGTGTTTTCCCTATATTAAATCATTCCAATCTGCTATGCTTTTAGAGTCCACACTGACTCTGTGGGAACCTATGTATGTATACATGTGAGCACATGCACACACTTTTCCTCCTAGCCAGCTAGTACTGCTTGACTATTAGAATGCCTGCCCACAGCATCTTGATCCCTGTCTATTCCATGTACTCATCTAATCTGCTTTTAATGTGGCTATGTTAGAATTTTGTCTAAAAAAAAGGTAAATTATCCTAAATAATGATTTGAAAGACTCATTTGTCAGTAAAAATGATGAACATTGTGATATATATTTTCACTCCAGAGAGAAACATTTCTGGCCTCCTGGTTCTTGATCACATTTGGTTGCAATACCTGTATATCCAAGGGATCTCTCTTGGAGAGAGGTACTGTTCCATGATGTTGTCTCTAAGTATTTGTCCATCCTGTGTGCACACTCTTCTCACACCAACATACATGCACACAAACATTAAATAGTTATTTGATGGATTTTATACCCTTAAATTTTTATCCGAGTGTTGTCTGTACTAGTATTTAAGCTTCCTAGATGACAGGAAAACATTTTATTGATTCCACTTGACACATGGGCATTACCCATCAACAAAGCTTAGCCAGTGCTCTCCATTGGTGTTAATTCCCTAAATATCCTTACTATTCAAGCAAGTACCCAAGTTTTGGGAGCATAGGCATGTCTAAGGCTATGGTTAGAAATGCAAATCAAAAGTCCTTCCCAGACCTATTGTATCTGCATTTTCCTAAGATCCCTAAGTGATCTTCCTACGTACATGGAAGTGTGGGAAGCACTGATTTATAGCAATGGTTTTCAAGCTTTACATTATGCATCAGAATCACCTGGAGTACTTGTTAAAACTCAGATTGCTGGGCCCACTCCCAGAATTTCTGATTCAGCAGATCAGTGGTGGAGTCTGGGAATTTGCATTTCTAACAAGTTCCCAGATGGTGCCAATGCTGCTGGTCTTTGGACCACACTTTGGGAAAGAAAGAAAGAGAGGGAGGTGGGCAGGGGAAGGAAGGAAGGAAGGAAAGAAAGAAAAGGAAGAAAACAGGCCATAATAGCAGAATAATTGATAAAAATTCATAACCATAAGTGTAGAAATTTAGCTTTTATTCTTCATGCTGTGTGACCTTGAGATGGTTTTCTTGCTCCATTTCTTTTTCTCATAGGTAAATAAGATGATGCAAGGATCGAGCTGAGCACAGCAGTAGTCTTCTCAGGATCTATTTACATGTCTACTCTCCCTCTTGCACTGTCAGCTCCTTGAAACCAGGAACCATATTTTAATTATCATTTTATCCCTGATGAGACCATAAAAGTCTCTTGGTTGAATGGGTGAATAAAAGAGCAAATAAAGAAATGAATCCAAGACGTGATGTAATGGTTGTGGAAGTAATTTCAAAATGAAAGCTATTTTTTGTTATCATACTATACATGGTAACTAGTTCTTCAAAGTTGTTGATAAACTGTAGTACTTTAGATTCAAGGGCAGTGATAACATCAGCAAAAATTAACACTGCTAATATTAAAATTAACACTGATGATATTAGACTAGATGCTGCAAGTAATAATAGTTGCTGAAGAAGACATACCCAAAATATCGAATCCAGTATTCATGGAAATTGTGACACCAAGAAGCATGACTTGGTGTGTCTTGGGAAATGAGGAATGGAGCAACAAAAGTAGACTCAAGGCCAGTCAGAAATTCTAGTCAACTGGCAGTTAATTTTTGCTAAAGGGTGGTGCTATCATTTGGGTGAGTCAGAGGTCTTTGGAAGAAAGAATTTTTCAGTTTTAAACTTAGCAATTTAAGCTTTCTTTTGGGGGCAGAGGGTTTGGAGGGGTAAACAGTAACAGAAGGGGCAGATTTGCCTGACTCCCAGCCCACATCTGCACTGAGCTCTTGGTTCTTTACATGAATTCCAGGTGCAATTCCAAAGTCTAAGCCAGGCATAGGCTCTAATTCTCATTTCCCAGATTCTCTTACTTCCAGCTTAGAATCCTCTGTTCCCAGGGGACCAGATACACAAGGCAGATCCTAGGAAAGATCCCAATTTCTTTGTCATCTTGGAGAACTTCCCCATCAGCCAGACTTACTGTGCCTAATGGGGATAAAAGAAGAAGCAAATGTTTTCTGCCTGTGCTGAGAAAATAGCTTGCAGAAGGATGATCTGATCAACAGCTCTATATGTAAGGATATGAGCAGCCAATGTGATCAGGAACTGACAATGTCATTTTATTAAGAGGGAGTAGATGCCCTTGGTACTTGAGAACTCAAATCTGTTTCCTTAAGAAGTTTTGATTTTCCCTGTCTTGTACATCTGTCACCTACTTGCTTGCATTGATTCTTTTCTTTCAAAGAAAAAAAATCAACATAGGCCTAGGCTCCCATGTAGTGGGGTTTAATTAATGCTTGTGAAGTAGTTTGAGTTTCTCTGATGAAAGGTGTTGGCTGCCACTCAGTCTTACAGCACAATTTTAGTGTTTGGTAAGGTTCTAAAGTGAAATAAAATTCAACTGGATCTGAAACCCTGCTGATGGGTGAGTATTTACTTAATAAGTTAAAGAAAACAGCACATTAGACTCACTTAAGCACATTAATGTGTCTGTATTATTAAACTATAACCCAACATATCTGCAAAGGATGGGGGAGAGCCCATAAAGTCCAGAAAAGTGGTATCAGCTTTCTACCAACAGATAATTGTAATGCCGGTTGTGGGTTCCTGAGAGGTGTTCCAATTAAATTACCAGGAATCAGTACTTGATGTTTTAGGTAATTTACGTGGGAAAGTTGAATACCGATACTGTTTGAATTTGCATTTGAGATCAGCCGAACCAAAGAACAGAACATTTAAACAGAGCCAAATGTGGGTGTAGCAGACATAAACATCTATGTACTTATGTATGCAAATCAGTGTAAACATTTGATAGGCTTCAAATTATTTTGAATGGCTTTTCCTTCTCTCTGATGACACTAAAATGTCACAATCTCGAGGCCCAAAGCTTCTCTGAGAGCTACTTAAGTGCTTCCTCACTGCATATTTATTCTTATTTGAGGCACAATTCTAACAGGCTCAGTTAGCTGATTTCCAAACACAGGCATATTATAAGCAAAAAATTAGATAATAGTGTGTGGCTGCTGTGGACAGATGCCCTGATCCCATAGAGAGTAACATCGACATGTCTGCCAGGTATTCTGTTCAGCAATCAATTCAGTCTAATGTTCACCCACAGACAATGCCTGTCCAGTTAGTCAGCCGCTGGAGCCATCTAGCCAGCATTCAGTAAGGCAAATCCTTGCCATCTGCCTGAGTCCTGTTTAAGATACCATCCTGGGGGCTGGAGCAGTGGTTCAATGGTTACAGCCCCTACCTAGCATACACAAGGACAAGGGTTTGAACCCCAGCACCAAGTACACAACACAGTGTCAGGGCAGCAAAAGTCACACGACAAACTAATAAAATTGATTCTCTCTCTCTCACTGTCCCTCTCTCTTTAAAAAAAAAAAAAAAAAAAAGATACCATCTTGGATTTGTGTCCTGTTAGTAAACCTACTGGATAAGGACACATTCCACCACATCATAGCCCCAGTGGTACATGTTATGAATGCTCCAGAGCATTGACAAGCATTATTGAGCAACCTTTTTCAAGGACATGTTGGGTACTGCTCTGCATCCCGCACTACAGTGAAATGATTTGCTGTTCAGACTCTAGATTCAAATCCTTGCTCCCCAGCCCACTGCTAGTCAGATAATCCCCAGTTACTCATTCTTCCCATGTCTGTTTCTCATTTGTAAAATGTGTATTATAAAAGGACCTAACTCACAGGACTGCTAAGAGAAATACATGAGATAACATATGGAATGTATTTAGCACATATATAAGGATCGAGATAGCAAACAACTCAGAGACTCAAAGGTCGAATATTTTCTCTCATATGTGGAAGCTAGGGTAAAACTACGGATTGAAAGACAGTCAAGTCTACACTATAGACTCACCAAAGTTGGAATAACACATTATCTGGGGGGAGTCTAGCTATAAATGGGGGGAGGAAGATAGGGGGAGGAGAGAGGAAGAAGGATGGAGAGGGAAAAGGGAGACTATAAATACTGTATGGTATATTTTACTCTCCTTAGAAGCTAAATAATACTCATACAGGCATTTAAAACTAGAAAATTGTAAACAAGTTATCATATATGTATAAATACATTACTACCTACAATGGGGGGGGGGAATGCAGTGGAGGTACAAGACTAGGGAGTTGGGGGCTGCAGAATCCTGGGTAAGGATTGGGTTCAAGTTACATTGTCATTGTGTGCACATGCATGAATGTGTAACAACGAATCCCTTCACTATGTCAGACTACATTGCACCAATAAAATAATAAATAAAACACTTCAAAAAAAGGATAGCAAGCAATTAGAGGATGTCCTGGTGGTCAACAAATCTTCCTACCTCATTTTATTTATTTATTTATTTGGTACTGGGAATTGAACTCTGGGGTGCTTTAACCACTGAGTTACATCCCCAGTCCTTTTTATTATTCATTTTGAGACAGGAACTCTAAGTTGCTAAGGCTGACCTTGAGCTTATGATCCTCCTACCTCAGCCTCTCTAGTTGCTGGAATTACAGGCATGTGTCACCAGACCCTTCATCATACCTCATTTTAAAAATGAGAAAAAAAGTTCCAGAGTGATTAAGTGTAAAATCCAAATATTGGCAGAACAGGAAATTTGGTGAAGGAGAACAGCAATGGCATACCCAGTCTCTACCCCTATCATTTTTGATCCTCAGAAAGTTATGTGAGGTATTATTGTCTCTGTTTGTAGCAGAAGAAAGCTCAGAAAAGTGCAGAAAGTGCTTTAGGCCACAGTTAGAATATGCAAGAACTAGGATGCAAACCTGGGTGTGCTCCACTCCCAAACCCATGTCCCTTCCTTTCTACCATTCTGTCTCCACATAGGAAGCAGAATCCTATTTCTTATGTAACTTACTTTATATTGGGTATAAAAAACGACTTTAAACAAATCAGAACATGCCAGCACTATTATTACAGGGGAGATTCAATTGTGTTGTAGAGGTGGCCATGGAACATTCACGTTTTAGCTGAAATTCCAATATTAAAATGATTCTTTCTAGCAAAGGCAGAGAAATATGGCTCTTTTCACAGCCATAATGTGGCAGAGAATGCTAATAGAGGAGAGAGACACAGACAGGGCGCGGAGGGCAGAGCTCTGAACAGACAGAGTCAAAGTGTCATGTAAACAAACCCAGAGAGAAGCATTTCTTGGCAATTAGGAGCAGGTATTTTGCAGAAAGTATTAGGGAAGCCAATCTCCATAGAAATCAACAGACAAAAGATTGTATTTAAAGAGAAATATGAGAAATTCCATTAGCAGAGATGGAGAATAATCTTCAGATAGCAACCACTTTCCAGCGTTGGCTGTCCCTGGCAAAAACAGCGTAAGAGCCAGAGAAGAATCAGCAAAATCTGTTAGCAGAGAAAGCCTGCCCCTTTAGTCACAGAAGGAACTGGTAGTTTTCACTGGTCCACACCCACCATGTTTTCTTTGGAGTTAGTTTTTCACATGGAATATAAATTCAGACCACTAGGTTTGAATCCTAGCTTCACCAATTTCCAATGGTATGACCGGAGGCAACTTACATAATCTATGTATTTCAACTTGTTTGTTTGTAAGATGAGCCAAAAAATTGTACCTACTCCATAGGATTCTTGGGACAATTAGTTAAGTTAGTACTGAATGATAGTTGAAACAATTTCTGGCACACAGTGAGAGCTCAATAACTCTTAGCTGTTGTTATGACCTCATAGGGTTGCTTAGATGGTAAGATAGTATTGACCTTCAGCATGTGGTAATGGCTTGGTAATTGTCAACTATTATTCTATACTTGAAATATTTATCCTTCATGATTTTGATGGACTTTTCTTCATCAAGTACTAAGTTAACCCATCCAGGCTGCTATAGACAGATATTTTGCTGGATAGACACCATCTGACTTTGCCACAAAGATTCTAGTATACAGAACAGGCAACTCACCAAGTGTCAACCCACCCCACCCCTATTAGAAAATACTGTTCTAAAAAAAAGATTTCTATCAGTTGTCTACAAGATAATCAGCTGACATGAGATTATAGTGGCATTTCTTTTTCTGATGACATTAGTAATTGAGGGACACCAAACACAAATCAAAATTCAGCCATTTCTTCTGATAAATTGCATAAAGTAAAGGCCATCATGCTAGTCATATGACATCAGATCCTCTCCCATGAGCCTCTACAAAATTCTCCTTCAGAGATTAAGCATTGACCTACCCCTTCTTGAGATGGGGAGTCCTAAGAATATTAACAAAAGACGTTTTACCTTACAGAATCATAACTGATCCTAAGAAGCAAAAGCCAAAAAAGGAGGGAAAAAAAAGAAAGGTTAGTCTGGTGCAAAAGAGCAGGAAAATAGACTGGCCAGTCAGCTGAGGTTCAGAATGAGTTTCTTCCATAGGCCACCCTCTGACTAGTGATTTACATGGTTTGCATTAAGCACTAAAGGAGCCTCTAGGAAAAACTCATTAGTCAAAATATTACTTCCTCTGCTACCTGACAGGAGATGGAGAATACAGAAACAAGAAGATTCCCAGAGAAAACAGAACACGGAGCGCCTATGGCAGGGGGCTGGGGGAGTCCAGGAGAAGAGTCAAGTTAAAATGACTCTGCCTCTAATGGTACAAGTACTGAAACAATCAAGACCCACAAAAGACTCGACATTCTGAGGTTGGTGATTATCAAAGCAACATGCAACTGGTTGTTGACAAATGCTCAGCACAAAGTCGGCTGTTTCCAGCTATCTGTTCAAATGACAGAATGGCCAATGCAGAGATTAAGCATTCATGGTACTAAATAATTCATTCGTAAAAGTTTGCTTGTTGATTTTAAAAAAGCATCTTTGTGTTCTCGGGCTATGTTTATATGCATATACAATTGCTCCCGCTGTTTTGTGTGACATAATCAATGCAATTGAACCAAATCAAGTAAGCGTCCTTGGTCAAACAACTTGTAGCGTTGGAGTTGTGCACTTCTCTTACTTACAGTCATCATCCCACAGGTAGAGATAACAGTGTGGCCATTCAGTTGGTCAGGTGGTCTGGCATTCAGTCAGGACCCTACAGAAGAGTCCACAGGGTACAGCCTAGCTCCAGTGAAAACCTAATTTAAAGTGCTACCAGATGACCAGCATAGAGCCATTCAACATGTCCCAAATACAGAGAACCTGGGGGCTCCGCAACTTCAGTTTGACTATCGGGCACTTTGATTCCTCCTGGCAGGAAAAGTTAAAGTGAAATTTATGCATATCCTCTTTTGACATAATGAAGCATTCTATAAACTGAAAATCTTAGGACCCAATTACAAAGGCCAAATTGCTATTTTACTCACTAAGATAAAGAGCTATGGTCTCATTGATCTTGCCCTTTGTAATTTACCTTATCTCATGGATTCCTCTCAATAGGAAAGTATTTGTTCTATTTAGGAGTTTGTTGCTTGCGAGTAACAGAAGCTCAATTTAACCCAAGAAAACATGGAGGAATGAGGGCTGAGGGGATTCATGTAAGGTTGTATAGCACACTTACACTGGAATCTAGGAGAATCTGAATAATCAGACTTCAGGATAGGCAAAACCGACTCTGGGATCTGTCACTCTCTCTGTCTACTCCTTCCTTCCTTCAGTCAAGTGCCCACCCTGGTCTGAGCAGCCTCCTTTTGAAGGTGGGACCTACTGATAAGAATAGAATTACCCAGTTATTAAGGTGAAGGGCAGGCTGCTGGAGAAGAAGGCACCAATAGCATTATCCCCCCAAATTTGAGTATAATGTTATTATGCCCATTTGTCACATAAGGAAACAGAGGCACAGAGAAGTTAGGAGTGTTTGGTCATAGAGCTAGCAAGTGACTAAGGCATCAGAGAGCCTGGGTATCGTATTAAGACAGATTTTACTTTAAATCCTAAGCTCACTTGCTGTTTGATCGCACACTGAGTACCAATGTTTGTAGTTCAATTTCCTCACCATCAAAATAGGCTCAAGTCAAAGGTTTGTTTTTAGGATTAAATTAAATAAGAAAATTTATTTGACCCATCTAATTTAGTGCCTGGAATATGGCAGCACACACAAACTGTCTAGAGACCATGTCTTAACCTGCGTTACAGTTTAACCATTGAATTATATATGGTCTTTTGCTTTTCTTCCTCGAAGTCTTTGGGCAGCCACTCCCAAAGACCATGAGCTCCTTGGGGACCTCGCCGCCCTTCTATTCCAGCCTGCCAGGGATGACTGAGCACATTGCCAGTCTCTTGAAATTCTTGTGGAATTCAACTGGCTGAAGCAGTTCCCATGTCACTTCTCTTCCCAGCCAATCCCCAGTCCATCTTTCTCAAACTACCTCCTTCTCTAGGGCACCAACCTGTTTTTTTGGGTCCCCCCCCAACCCTTCTCTATTTTTCTTTCATGCAGCTCCACCTGGAGGCCAATGGCTTTGGTTTCCCAATGAAGACAAATGCATCATAGCAGAGAAGAGCCCCCCCTCTTCAAGAGGGGATTTCGATACGAGATGACCCCAAATGAAGAGAAGGAATCTGAATTCTACTTCTCATATATGAGAAATCTTGGGATTTCTTTGTTGGAGGTGGAAAATGGAGAGGGCAGAACAGAAAATCTTTATGCCAAATGGGAAAAATGAGTAGTGTTTAATTCTTCCAAAGCAAGAATTAGAATTATGAGGACATATCAAGTAGGGAGTGGGTGATGGCTTATCTGTAGATGTCCAACATTTGTCATCTCACAGTCCTCCTTATGTTCAGCCTGGATATCAACAAGGAGCTCAAAAATCTCCTAGACAAGTTGAAGAGAGATCTACCTTAGCATGCATTAATGACAGGAAAGGAAGGGGAAGGGAACTCATATTTGACAAATACTATTGTGTGACAGTAGTGAACTAGACACTTTACATACAGTATTTCATTTCCCTCTGCAAGCTTTGCAAGGTTGCTAATATCATTCCAATTTCATGATGAGAATTACCAAAGCTAATTGCCTCAGACTATGCAATTAGTAAGACAATACGCTGGAGCACAGCAAAGGAACTGCTATAGAGAAGATACCAGGTCAATCTTGCTTCTAAAAACCACTCACTTCTCTTTTTCATGCTTCAGGCAGTGAAGCTTGCCACCACTGACCAGGAAATAAGACCAGTCACCAAGGTGACTGGCTAAGAAAAAAGGAAGAAGGAAAGGAGTTATTCAGAAACCAAGCCACAGGGTTGACCATCAGTGCAACAGAGTGCAACAGAAACATTGCGCCACTACTTTGGAGCCATTGAAAGATTGTTCTGATAAGCGCAAAATAATTAGCACCTGAGCCTTTGGATCAGGGCTCTCATATGTACCTGAGCAAGTTACTTAGCCATGGTAAGTCTCTGTTTCCTCAGTTATTAAAAAGAATAATATTAGTTCCTGCCTTATAGAAAGAACCATGCAAAGATTAAATGCAATAGCTTGCAGAAAGTGCTCCTTGCTTAGGAGGGTGCCTGGCTCATAGTAAGTACTGCAGAACTGTTAGTTTTCATCAATAGTGGATAATTTTAAAGAACTGGGGACTTTTTAAATCACTGGAATTGCTGTAAGGATGATAAATACACATACTCCCTTAATAAAACGATATGATTCATTTACAAATAGCAGCACGCATTTGCATGTAGACAATAATGTGATAATATCCTTAAATACAGTTTGTTCTTCTAATAAGAGCATATGAACACACTGCCTCCCATTGATTCTAAACACCATCCCTTACTTGTTTACATTGCTAAATTGCTTAGCAACCTCTCTTCTAGGCAGAGACATAAAATTTCAATCAAGAATGGGAAAAAATACCACAGATATTAAATAAATATACTATCATATTGAAGATCAACATAAATTTGCACTTATTTTAAACTATCTTTTCATGATTTTGACTTTCTGCAAATTCAAATATTTTTTCCTACCCTTTGTGAGAGGTGAAGATTGACTACATCAACTGGGTGTGCTGATGGAAGGTGAGGTGCATTCTGAGAAGGGACGGGTCCCTGCTCTCTTTTCTATAGTCCATCACTCCTTTTGCACTTTCTCTTCCCTTCCTTTCATGCAATGGACCAGCTGAACAATCAGAGAGCGGGTAAAGGTGGAAGTAATTGGCATTCCCTGCGGAAAAGAATAGAAGCATTTGTGTTTTATGTTTTCAAAGGACCTGGGTCCAATCTCTGACTCAGCTGCTCTGTCAAGTAGAGTCATTTATGAGCCTACAGTAATTAGCCCTTGAAACTCTAGTAACTGTGCATATCTGCCTACCAAGAGTAATAATCTAAGATTTCTGATGGCCTTCCGTACCCTCCATGTTACCACCCTATTTGCCTCACATGTAACCTCCCCCGGATTCAGTCTTACCACTGTCAATCCATTTTAGGCCCTATTTTCAAACAGGGTAGGGAAAAATATTATAAGCAAACATGTGATTTAATGATTGACTAAAAGACCTCAGTCTTAATTTTCTACTGAATTTCTGATGTCAGATTGCTTGAACTACTATAGCAAGGACTCAAGAAATGCCCTCTACTAGGTGAAGTCCTTTCCGTAGTTTATTCTCTTTCCTTTTCTGTTCTCTTGAAGAATAGACCTGGAGCAGGAGACCCACCTCAGGGTTGCCTCATATCCAGTTTCTTGCCTTTTTAGTTTTTGACCTTGAATATCACTATACCATTTTGAGCACGTGGTTTTCTCTTTGCACAAGAAGGTAGATATACTAGGTAAATGTCCAAATCTGGTTCAGCCCCAAATTTTCTGACCCTTTATATATCTGAAAGGAGCTTCACTGGTGGTATAAAGTAGTCACCATAGGCTAACACTCACATTAAGGCCAAAAGAAAAAAAAAGAGGCAAATTGCAAATATCATCAAAGATAAGAGAATTAGATAAATGAAAATTCTTAAGTAACCTTATATTCCCAGCTATTTGTTTTACCCAAGGACCATTTGCTTATCATAGGTACAGGCTGAAGATTAGAGTTGAGCCAAGCAGAGTTACTTGACTGAATGAAAGAGAAACCATTAAAATTTTTGATGAATGTATAAGTCTAGCATATGGATTAGAAAACAGAAGAGTGTAAAATGCAAGACTCATTCCCATATGTTTTGGAGTAGTGGGGAAAACTTCAGGGGCTAAACCAGACAGGGAGAATAAAATCTGCTTTCTACAATGCTTAAAGACAACATCCTGATAGAAATATGAATTTATAATAAATGCATGACAGTTCTTCTTAAATCATTTGTCAGCTTTTGAACCTTTATGGAGTGGACATCTATGATATAAGCTTGAAACTTCTGAAAAGCAGAACTTTCAGAGCTGAGGAGACTGAGCATTGCTAGGCTTCCTATCTAAAGCCCAAAAGTAACTTCTGTAAAAAAGAAGGGACAAACCAGGGCTGAACTGCGACTTACTATAAACTGAAATCCACCCTCATAACTGGCACAATATTTGTCTCTCTGGACACCAGAAAAAAGAATAAACTTTGCTGCAAAAGATTTCACCTGTGTGTTCTGGGGATTTTTTGTTATTTGTTTTGTTTTGGTTGGTTTTAATACCTAGTGTCTGTAATACAATTCAAAATTATTAACATGAAAAAGAATTTGAAGATGTGACTTATAATCAAGAGAAAAAAATCAAATCATAGAAGTAAACTCACAAATGGTTCAAAATATGGGAATTAGCAGAAAAGGACTTTAAAATAATTAAGATTACTACATTAAAGAAAAAAGAGGAGGGGTTTGGAGTGGTGGCTCAGTGGTTGTGGCGCTTGCCCGGCATGCACAAGTACGAGTTCAAACCCCAGCACTATGTACACAACAAAGTCTCCGAGCAATGAAAGCCACATGAAAAACTAAATAAAAATAGTTTCTCCCTCTCTCTCTCTCTCTCTCACTGTCCCTCTCTCTTAAAAAAAAAAAAAGAAAAGGAAAGGAAAGGAAAGGAAAAAGAACAAACTATGGATTAAAATGTTAAGAGTTTCAAAAGAAAATTGAAATGTCTCAAAGTTTTAAATGAGCATTTCATAATTGGAAAATACAACACCCAAACTTAGGAACTCATTGGATGAGTCTAGTGGCATGTGGGACACGATGCATCAAACTCAGAAATAAGATCAGCTTTTAAAAATGTCCAAACTGAAACATAGTAGTACATTGAAAAGGGTAGAAAGAACAAAATGAAATATAACAGACATGAATATGTATTCAAAAGATCTAATACATTTTAATTGACACCTCAGAAGGACAAGACAGAAGATGTAGGAAGAAGGAATTGTAGAAATAACAACTGAAATTTTTCTAAAACTGATGCTGAGATCCAAGAATAGATAACAACAGGAAGGATGAAGACAAAGAAAAAAATATTCAAAGAACCAAAGGGGGAATATAGAGACATACTATTTTTAAAGTAATAAGGTTGATAGTTGACTTGTAAATAGAAACTTTGAAAGCCAGAAGACAATATTATAACATCTTCAAAGAGCTAGAAGAAAAATATTGCTAACCTTGGATCTTAGACCACTTTTTCAAGCACATGACAAGTCGGGTATGCTGCTACACAGGGTTATTGCTTCTAGAACCCACACTCTAGAAGGTCTTTCCCCTGCGATCACCCGCCCACCTCTTAGATCAACTCCTTTACCACTGCTGGGTCTTGCTCAGGTATGTGATTCAATGAGAACATGCAGGTTTGCCCTGTATAAAACTGTACCTAACTACCACACCCAAGCCACTTCTTATGCTACTTCCTTGACTTATTTTCTCCTTAGCAGAAATCATTATTTAACACTCTTTTCTATTATAATTATGCATGAATTTCTTGTACACCTTCCCCCATTACAATGTGAGACCATAAGGACAGGAATTTTTGTCTTTGATCACAACTATAGCCGCCGGCACCTAGGCAACTACCTAGCATATATCAAGTACTCAAAAATATTTATTAAATAAAAGAATTTGGAAGTTAGTCACTATTCCTATTTACTTATCTGATCATTTCTTTCTCCTTCTCCTTCAGTAAGCATCAGAGTTGAGCCTTATTGAAACTCAAAACACAGCTCAGCCTAGTAATTTCTTCCTCATGGGATTCTCCCCTGAATTTTCTTATCTGTCAATTCCTCCTGCTTTACCCTCACTTAGCATTGACCTCAGTAGTGTGATTCTTTACAGTCTGTCTTTTCCACTGTAGAGACCTCATCTATTTTTGCTTGCCTCTATTCCCAAATGTAATATGATCCTGGTCACCTAAAATACACTCAGCAAATAATGAATGAATGAATGAATGGACAGATGGATGATCAGAATAGGCTCCCCATTTGTTTTGTTTAGAGTAAAACTAATTTCGTATGTTACTTGTCCCCTCTGGCTGTGCTGTTTACTGTTTGCTTATGATTGATAAGCTTTGGCATCGTGTGTGCCATTTCCTCAGTGACACTGTGCTGTTTGACTTAAGCTAAGATACGACCTGGTTGGTATTCACAAGTGTTTCTTCTTGGTTTGTGTTCAGAAAAAAAAAAGGTTAAAAGAATAGGTTGCCAGTTGGGGGGGGAGCAGAAACTTCCTTAATATTTGCTCAGATCTGTGAAAATTTTCAATTAATATTGTATATTAAAATTTCACAATAAGGAAGATTCTGGACATCAGTCTAGCAAGAAAAATAACAAAGTGGATATAGAAGCAGTCTTCATAGGGATGGGAAGATTATGGCAACCTGACGCAATGAAGATGAACAGGAAGGATTGGTCATGTATCAGGAGCCTGTCATGTGCCAGACCCCGTATAAAGTACTTTGAATTATGGTACCAGTTGAACCAAACCAGAAGGATGGATGAGGAGGGAGGATATTGGCAAATGTGGGAATGTACGTGGGAGTGCTTTTATGTGTGCCTATTGGTGATTATTTGAAATTAGCAGGCCCAAACCCTGTCTGTGCTGCATATTAATTGTACAAGCCTAAGCAGGTCAATTAATGCTTCTGTTCCTATATACCAGCTGGTATGAAGATCAAATAAATAAGAGATGAACATTCTACATTCTTTGTAAATATTGAGAACAAATTGTGTGTGTGTGTGTGTGTGTGTTTTACAGGATCAATTCAACGATCTGTACCTTTAGACATCATTATATTTTTTTCATTTTCCCAAATGAAGGGTTAGACTTGAGGGGAAATCATTGTATGACCTTATTATCAATTCATTTATTGCAAATTAATCCAACAAGTATATTAAACACCTATAATGTGCCAGACTCCATAAGGCCATGAAAAATAAAATGAACTAAATATGATCCTGCCTAACAGAGTTCACACATGAGAGGAGGAAGCATATGGGCATAAAAATAACTTTAAAATTCAAGGCAGAATATGCAGAGCACTAGTAGTGGAATTTATAAACTACATACTAGGAAATCACACTCAATAATTTATTCAATAAACATTTATTGAATACCAACTATGAACCAGGCACTATTCTAGAACCCAAAAAGACAGTAGAAGGACAAGGGGCTGTGTTCATAGGGCTGACATTCAGATGTGTAAAAGTAACATACACTGGTGTTCCAGTAGATAAACAAAACAATTATAGTTAATTGCTGCGTTGAAATAAAATAAGAAAATGCAATAAGTTTTGGAGGGGCAAAAGATCTCTCATATTTGAGCTCAGACTGGAATGATGAGAATGAGGCAGAGTTAAGGTCTTCTGAGAGAAGAAATTCAGCCCAGAGCCAATAGTAAGAGCTCAGATTGGGGGATGAGTGAACTGGTGGGCTTCAGGATCAAGATCACGTTTTTCAAGTTACATGAAAAATGTGCTGTGAGAAAAAGTGAGAAAATTCTACTCGATGATAAGAGAGAAGCAAGTGTAGGCAGGAGCCAGATGGTGTGCCACATTTTGGCCTTTACTGAAGAATTTGGGGTCGTAATGAAGCCACCATGAGAAGCCATGGAGGGCTTTACAAGGAGAAGAGACAAGCTCTGACTTACATTTTAAATGAGCAATCTAGCCACAACATGACAAGTGAGGACAGCAGGGCGGAGAGGGTGAGTCCAGAAAACCTGGACGAGATGGTATTTTCAGAATCCAAATGAAGGATGATGAATAGTGATTGGTAACTATGTGAGTAGCAGTGGAAACGGTGAGAAAGGGACAGATGCAGAATACTTTTGGAGGTAAGCCAGCAAGAACTGGAAGAGGAGGAGAAAGTTTGTTTCTAAATGAAGAATGCTTCTGCTTCTATTTTTAGTTCAAAAACATTTTATGTCAAATTATAGAGCAGTTAATAAATTGATTATAAAAACATATCTAATGTACATTTAGGCTAATGTTCAAATTCTTTAGGTCTTTAATGTTTCTCTGTTACAAAAATAGTAGGTGTTTATTAAAGAAAGTTGTCAAATAGAGAAAAGCAACAATTAAAAAGTAAATATATAATACAAAATATGCTATATACATTTATAAATGGAGAAAGTCCATTTTTCCCATAGAATTATGATTTGATCTTGTGCTGGGGGTGGTACTGTCTCAAGTTTTGCCTCTTTTTCCGTAGCATCTTTCAAAACCTGAAAACAATTTAACAATGTTAACACAAATACTAGCTGTGGACATTTTTCATATATCAGAGGTGATTTCCATCACTGGGGCAGACCGGCCTGGGAATGCCCAGATGTCCCAGTATGTCAGGAGCTGTTAGAGGGCACATCCATTTCACCTAGACCTTAAGTATTATGCAGAGCCCCTGCTGCAAATCCATTTCCATCCGTGTTTGGGGGAGGAGGGGAGCTACAGCTATTTACAGCAACAATTGTCTGAGCAAGAACTGAGTAATGCAGTACCTTGGGGAAGCTAGGTTGGAAATCTTTGTCAAAAGGCAATCAAGTCTATAGCTGGAACCGGCCACTGCGCGCCCCTTATCTTCAGGAGAGCTCTCGTGCTGTTTTTAACTCATTTGCCTTTTTTCCCCCTCTCTGCTTAGAGACTAAGGATGCCATGGAGGTGTGGAATGAGCAGGGTGAATCCTTAGGAGTCCTTAGGGGCACGCCTAGGGACAAAGCCCTGCAAAGAGCAGAGGGGCTGCAGACTGCTGGTGTGTATCCTCCTACTGCCCACCCGGTGCTGATCCCATCCTAGGCTGGGTGAAGTCCGGGCGAGCTAGCGAGACTGCAATGTGGCAGGCATCAGCTCCTCCAGCATCCTCTCCCTGCCGCGCGCAGTAACGGATCTCTGCGTCCTAAAAGAGGAAGATAATGCCGGGTTTAGCTTATAAATAGATGGTTGTATGCTCCCCCTGCGAAGCATTGATTGAGACAGCCAAGCTGACTATTGATCTAATTTTAACTTACATTTTAGCCCGCATCCTCCCCGCCTAGCTGCGGCTGCTCCGCGGAGCGCGGGGCACGCTGTCTCGTGCGACCACCAGAGGGCGGACCACTTGTCTTTCTGGCTCTCTACTCGTCTGGCCTCTGTTTACGCAGACTTACAATACTGGCCTTTATTGGGTTCAGAAAAAATAGAAGTTCGATTTTCCTGAGCCGGGATGACCTCATCACTCATGAAAGTCAGAGGAAAGCAGAGAATTGGCTGACAGGCAGCTGGGAAAATAAAGCTTGCATTTCACCTCCTCCCACTCCACCACCTACACAGAGCACTGGGGATGTGCTTCTTATCCAAAACCCACTGCTGGAACCGGGGAGCGGGGAGGGAGGGCGGCAGGAGTGGAATGTTAAGTTCTTGGAACCCTGGCACTCGCTGGGCTGCGGCTTTTGTTTGGAAGGTTAATAATCACCTACTCTCTGCCTACGTCGTCTCTCTACCAAGCTGCAGCCAAACGCCAGCGCACCGAGTCTCGAGGAAACAGTGGCTTCACTTTAAAATAGTATTAGTTATTCCCAAACATAATTCATCTTGTCAAAGTTTAAATAATGGTCCTCGGCAATTTTATATGACTGGCTTGTAAATTTCAAATCTACTTGTAGCGACAAATGACTAGGTTAGGGAACTGAATTCTTGCTACGTTTTGAGACCCTGTGAGTGTAGGATGGAGTTCATGTCAGGAGAGGATTGAAGATGAAGCTGCCGCCCCTGAAATTCCCCAGCTCTAGAATTTAGCATTTGAACTGCCTTCTGAGGTTGAATGAATCATATTAGTAGGAGCTAATGTTTATCACCAACATGTTTTGTGTCAAGTATTGTACTATTTTATATTCTTTACTTCATTAAATCCTGAAGACAACATATCAGATGCAATTATTATCTCCATTTTAGAGTGAAAGAAACTGGGGCTAGGTTCTTTGCCCAAAGACAAGAGTTAGAAAGGGACAGAGTCAAGACTCAAACCTCAGTAGTGAGTGACCCCCTTGCCGTAGACCACCCTGTCAAGATGTCAAGTGTCTTAAAGACATGCCATGCCTACCCTGGAAAAAAAATCTTAAAACTCTCAGAACCCCTAAGCAAAAGAAGGCACATGTGAAGAAATGAGGGCTATTTTTCAATTAAGTCCTACTTGGGTCAAAAACCCAAAAGCTCTTCATAGAGAGAGCTCTTACAAAAGTGAAGAAACTTAAACAGAAGTTATCATCTGCAGTGTTGCTTCTGATAATAGCTTTTCAGGTTGGAAATAATCAAAAGGGAACTTTCACTGAAGGGCCCTCTCCTGACCACTAGGTTAATAAATTCTTCCTTGCAGTGGCCTGGCCATTTTGGTAGGCACTGGAACCCTGCAATGCGAAAGAAGTGGCCCTTCCCCTCAGGGAACCTGGTGAGGGAAGGAGTCATAAATAAGTGAACCAGGAAACACATAATTCTCAATGATCATGAAGGGACCTGGTTTGTTTGGGAAGAATGAATTAAGAGAGGCCTGAGGAAATGACGATTAAGCAGAGAGTTTGCGAGGAGTAGGAGTAGCCTGAGGCAAGTCAGGATGGGAGAGAGCCCACCACTGAGAGATGTGGGGAGGCCTGGAGCAGGAAAAGACCCTGGGAAAATAGTGAATGGGAGAGGAAGCTGCAGAGCTCATGTGAAGAGTGAAGATGAACATCTAAATGCAACGGGGGACCCCTTAGAGATTTAAGCATGAGATTGAAGCAACCCAATTCATGTTTTAGAAAGGTTGTTCTGTCCGTGGTGAGGAATAGGGATGGGAGGCAGGGTGAGCAGGGGTCGGGGAGAGACTGTCAGGAGGTTAGTGCCTGAGCTCGGTGAGCAATGGTGGGGGCTGGACACCGTTTGGCATGTTGGAGATGGAAGTGCCTGGACTATTTGCAGAGTTTGGGGATGGATGGACAGATGACTGACAGACAGGGAGGGCTCAAGCTCTCTCCGGTGTCTAGCTCGAGACACTGAATTGAGCAAGACCATCATTTAGTAATTGGAACATGAAAAGAAAATTGGGCATTCTTCTCATTTGAAGAGTGAAGGCTGATGACCACCCAGACAGAAAGGAGAATTCAAAAGTAAGTGTTGAGTGACTTGTCATTTCTTTATTGAAGTTACTGTGTTGCTGCTGCTGCTTTTGGGGCAGGGGGGTTTAAGAGAGAGGGACAGTGAGAGAGAGAGAGAGAAATAGAGACAGTGAATCAACTTTATTTTAGTTTTTCACATGGTCTTCCTTGCTCCAACACTTCATTCTGTACGTGGTGCTGGGGTTCCAACTTGGGTCCTTGCGCTGCTACCGCTGAGCCACTGCTCCAGTCCTGCTGCTGCTGCTGCTGCTGTTGTCGTCATCATCATTGCCTGCATGGTCAGAAACGCAAGCATTAGTATCGCTCTGAGTAAATGAGAATTAGACAACAATGAGGCAGTGGTATATTTAGTTGCTATTGTGATAAAACTTGGAGACCGCGGGCCCCAGAGGAAACTGAAGAAAGCAACAAGCAGCAACTCGACTCTACGCCTGTAGGACTCACAGGGCCAGGCGGCAGCACTGCGTTTCCAGTCCCACAGAGAAGGAGAATCAGAATGTTAAAGCTGGAATGGGTCTCCTTACATCCACTAGAAAATTAAAGACCCAGCAGGGTGAAGCGATTTGCCCAAGATCACACAGCAATCTTGTAAGCAAGTGGGGAAAATCCATGTTTCTGGTTCTTTCCTATGCCACTCTGCCTCTCAAGGGCTGGGGCTTTCTCTCTTAGGCAAGGCCGCCTGCTTCATGAGGAGAGGTTGTAGAGCTCAGCCAGGGCATGCACCCTCAGGCTAACTCTTTAAGAAACACAGTCTCTAGACTTTACATTTGCCCCTCCATGCTATAGCTCTCAGATCAGAACCCCACCTTCCCTGAGCATAGATGGCAGTTGGCCAGGAGGTGCTGAGGCCATCCAGCCCCTGGCAGCAGATCATTCTTTCCCTGGGCAGAGGGGAGGACAGATTATTTCCTTCCCTCAATGGCCAGGATGTGGGAGGTTCCTAGATATAGAGAGTTGATCTGCTTTGCAGCAGCCTCTTTAACCCCAGAGCGCTTTATTGCATGAAGCAATAAAGAATAACAGATCCCTTCTTTCCTCCTCACTCCATTTTCTTGCCTTCCTTTTTTGAGCTTTTTAGAACTGGACTAGAACTGGCAATCAGCTTCTGATCTTAGTTGTTAGGCACAATCTTATTTGCTAAAATTCACTTCTGTATGTAGAAACGTGAGATGCAAACAATAGTCCCACTGAGACAGGGGAAAGTTAGGCAGTCAGTGTGGACAGAATGATATGTGTCGATAAGGAGAAAATTAGCTGATGATCATTTTTCCTGAGAGGGCAAAGAGCATTCCGCTGCCCTAAGCAAGCAGAGGTGCATATCAGCTTCTCATCCCCCTTCACTAACAATGGAGATCCAGACAACAACTCCCCTCTGCTAATAAAGATGCTCGTGGCTCAGAATCAAAGACTAGGTCAGACCAGAATTTTGCACTCAAGCTCCTAGGCATGGGGGAGGGAAGGCAATGAATGACCAAAGGGGGAGAATCTTGAGAGACTATAAGAAAGATGAACAGGACCCACCCTTCAAGTTCTCCAAGACTCCCTTCTCCTGGAGAAGTCTTTTTCTTTCTGTCCTTTCTTAAATAAACTCTGTTTGCTCTGCTTGCCTTGGTGTCCCTCAGTTACATTCTTTAACTCCGAGAGGACACGAACCCAACAGCCACAAAACCGGCATCACCACCACTTTGTCTTATAAAAAGTGTAAATAAGTCTAAATTTTGCCACTCTCAAGGAAAGCATGGAAGACGAGTGTGGCTTGTTCATTTCATCTATCACACTATTTTGAAATAAGGTTTCCTACAACTATGACTTATGAGGGTTATTGATCTTAGTTGTTAGGCACAATCTTATTTGCTAAAATTCACTATTTCTTTCATCTCTTCAAGGGGTTCATACTATTTTGCTTCTATTCTACATGGTTCTTCTGAACCATTTCATTTCTAGAATATCATCATCTCTTTCTTCGGTTACAAGTAAGTAGCGTTAATGGCACTGGTTCTCTAAAGAAAGATACATTCCATACTCTAATTTACAGAAAACATCTGACGGCATTTCTCAGCACAGACTGGCATTTTTTTGCAAGAGAAAACAGTCGACTTTTTAAAAACAAACAACTGGGTAAAAACAATGGCACAGGAAGATAGTTATGAATCATTCCTACAGTGTAAGAATCTAATCATTGTGGACTATCCATAACTTAATCAAATCACCTAAATGCTGAAAGCTGCCTTAACATTCAGCCATAGAAGCTTTTTAAATTCTCCTTGCATTTTTTATTTATATTTTTCTACATTTCCAATGTTTTCTACAATGCAAAGATGTTATCTTTATCAAGAGGGAAAAAAGCAAAATCATTTTTTAAAAAATTCATCCTAGGGGCTGGAGCAGTGGCTCATCGGTTTCAGCGCTTGCCTGGCAAGCACGAGGACCCGGGTTCAAACCCCAGCACCACGTACACAACTAAGTGTTGGAGCAACTAAGGCCATGTGAAAAACTAAATAAAGTTGTTTCTCTCTTTCTCTGTCTCTCTCACTGTTCCTCTCTCTTAAAAAAAAAAAATTCATCCTACATTGAAAAAAACAATCAAAATTCAGATGATTATTGAGTAAGGGTTGGGACAAAAGTTATTTAGGACCAATGTCTGTAAAAGTAAGGAGGGCAATTATCAAAAAAAATAGGAAGAGCTTAAAAATTAGGAATATTGTTGATCATGCTGCCTTTACATTTTAAAAAAATGGTTTTTTCTTTGATACTAGAGAATAGCAGAGATTTGTCAGTCCTGCACCAAGTTCCACACTGAAATGGTGCTGCTTTAAGGCATTTCTCCAGGGTAAGGAGGCACAGCTGGCCCTGAACGTAGACGGTATGCTGGAGGATATCCCTCTGGGATTAGCATCCTGTTTGTAACTATGACATGCAATGAGTAGCTAACCAAATTAGATTCATTGACTTAATGAGCACACAGTGGCCCAAAGTGCTCACCAAGAATCAAGAACATTCATAACCCCAGATGTAAAGATTAAGGAAAGAAAAAGACAACTTAGCACTGTAAAAGATGGCAGACCTTTCCCAAAACCATAGATAGGCCAGCGATAGCAATTTCCTTCTGGAAATTGTACAGAAATGAATTATTAAGAACAGCTCCCTGAATAAACAAATAGTAGCAATTTTATCCTGCTTTTCATGCTGCTTATCTGGCCTTCGGAAGATGTTCATTGATGAGAAACATTTATTTACAACAGAGATTTAAGGAGGTCCCATTCCTTTCCTGGCCATCTTGATAGCCTTTGACATGCTGCGGCATAAACACGGAGCTTTCCCTCTCTCCCTGGTAGGCATGAACAGCCTCACTTCTGTGGTGGTTGTTATTTTGGGAGAGATCTGAAGCTGGCTTCTTGATGCTAATTAGGGAAAGAGGACTGGGAATGAAACTATCCATTTTTTTATTCAGTTGCTTTGGACCAAACATACCTTTTTCCACTCTTCAGTCATTTTAATTGATTCCTCCCCTTTACTCCCTTCAGTTTGGAGCTGTGTTTTCCCTTACTTTTCCCGCAGAAACCCACGTGCATGTGCAAGCCACGCAGTCCCCTGGTGCAGATAGGATGGCCTGCAGGTTGTTTGCCTCTCTCTACGCCTTGCTGAGGCTTCCCCAGTCTTTATCCCACTGAAATCGTGCTGGAATGCAGGGGAGTGAGGTGACCTTAACCCAAGGATAATCCTACATTCACTGCAATTTGCATGAAAAGTGCCCCGTTTGCAAACTTCAGAACTTTATCACTTATAACAAATCGCTTGTGGCAAACCCCACAACTGCCTTGGACAGTATGTCACAACACTGCGCTTGAGAATTAGACATGTAATGCATTTCCATCTTCAAGATGAAGTGAGGGGTGAGGCTGTAGGACTTTGCCACAGAGGGACCAACCCTGCACCCCAGCTGAACTGAATGAGCACAATATTTCATATTCACAGCAGAAGTTTCCCCATGAGTTGGTGGTTAATCTGTAGGATTTACCTACATAGGACAAACTCTTAAAGAGTTTATTTAAGATCCATAAGATTCAAGGCAAATTAAAAGGATTATAATGCATAGAAAGATTAAACAACCCAGATTATGATGTCACATATCAATATGGAAAAACTACATTGAGCAAAGCATTTACCCTTTCGATGACTCAGTTTCCTTTGCTTTTAAATGGAGGGAATAGGGAACTGGAGCTGTGGCTCAGTTGTTACTCCCCTTTGCCTGGCATGCTCAAGGTCATGGGTTCAGACTCCAGCACCATGTACACAACAAAGTGTCAGCACAACAAAAGCCACATGAAAAACTAAATAAAATTGATCCCCCACCCTGTCTTTAAAAATAAATAAATAAAATAAAATGGAGGATATAATATCACCTGGTAGGGCTTTTGTTAGTACCATGCTCTAACCAGCTGAGCTAACTGGCCACAGCATAGAATGGTTAATACCTGTGAAACACTGTGAATGCAGCCACCTGCCACTTAGAAAGCTCTCCACAAGTGTTAACTCCATTATCACTACTGTCATTATGTGGACACAGCCATTTGAATGGTTAAACCCAGACTAAACTCCAACACTGCTAATGTTGCCAATTTTCCTAGGTCTAAATTCACCCGAATTATAACATAATAAGGAAAGGGATCTTGGTTTACAGCCTTCTTTTTTAGCTAATTCAATCCATCGTTGAGCCAGAATGGAAATATAGATAAACAGAAAATTAGTTTTTAAAGATGGTTGATTTCTAGTGGAAGTGTAAATTGGCACACACCTTCCAAAGACTGTTAACAACCCTAAAACACAAATACCCTATTCCCCAGCAATTCCCCAACTGTAAATTTATCTTAGGGGAACAATCAGGGATGTGTGAAAAGAAATATGTGCTAGATTCTTCATCAAACTTATTTATAATACTGAAAAAATTGGAAGAGACTTAATGTTCAACAATAAGCTACTAGTTAAATAAAATATGTACAGTCATATGATACAGAGGGGCACAGACATTAAATATTGTGTATAAAAGTCTATATTTTGACACAGACAAATGTTCACAATATACAGCCCAGTGAAAATAACAGGTTACAAAACAGTATAATCATAAAAATACTGTGGATGTATAAATGTAGCAGATGGGTCAAGATAAATCAATGCAAACATTTTTTTTAAAATGTAGCTTGCTGCTTTCTCAAAACTTCTTTGAACCTTCCAATTTACCCAGAGTATACATCTTATTTTTTGTCCTATTCTTACTTAAACCATAGTCTAGTCCGGTCATTTTTTTGTAATCCAATCTAGTTATTAAAGACTTCTGCTCTCCCTGTTGAATAGTCTGTCAAAAGGCAGTATTATTAGCTGTCGCCTTCATAGTTGCAAGCTTTCCTTCTCTGATCTGACACCACCTCCACCACAGTGGGGAGGAGAGGGAAATCTTTTTGTGCAGGAGAACATGAGTAGAAGGGAGGAGACTGATCTGATGTCACTATTTCCATGGCTCCTACTGCCGCCTTCTCAGTGTAGTTGTATGCGTGGTTTCCCGAGGCCACATTTGGCGCCACAAGAGCCCCCTCACAGAGCACTCCTTTCCCATAGAGGGGAAGCTGTGTGTCTCTTTGGCCCCCACCCAGGCTGCTGTATTCCTCTTAGCTCTCCACCAATCTCTGTGCAGACTGGGTCCTCGCCAGCGTCCGTTGAGTCATGGAGAACTGGAAAAGGGATTCTACTTCCTCCTCTGTCTTCTGGGCAAACACTACAGGATCTCTTCAAGCCCCACTAACATAAATCACTCCATTACTGAAACCACCTGAGGAGCAGGAACCCCCAATCTTAAATAGACACAATGGCAAGCAGCTGTCTTGCTGTCTGCGGTGGTGATGGGCATGGTGGGGATGGGATGGGATGGTGAAAGGGCTGTGGAGTAGAGGAACACAATTTGTCATCCTTCGGTTATTGTAGAGAGCCATCTCCAGAATCCCCGAGGGATCTTCCATTTAAAAAAAAATCAACTTTAAGTATATTCATATAAAATCAAATGCACCATTATAATTATAAATGTACAGTTGATGAGCAGTAACAATTGTATATATGACATAATCACAAGACCCAGAGCATTCCCATCTGTCCAAAAAGTCCCCCCTTGCCCTTCTGAAGTTAGTAATTGCTGCCCTGACTAGGCACTATTGATCTGCTATCTGTCCCTTGAGATAAAGTGCACATTTGTTAGCATTTCATTTAAGTAGTATTACTGTCTTATGTGTGGCTCAACATAATGTCTCTAAGATCCGTCCGTACAGCTGTTGCTATAGCTTCTTTCCTTTTGTTAGGTAGCACACCATCATACTGATACGTCACAATTTGCTCATTCAAACATTTGTTGATGGATAGTCTAGCTGTCTTTTTTTGGAGGGGTAGGGACAAGCTGGTTATTATGAAGAAGTTACTATAAATGTCCATGTACAAGTCTTTATGTGGATCGTGCTGTAATCTCTCTTGGGTAATTACCTAGGAATAGAATGATTATGTCATAGGATAATGTGCATATAACTTTATGAAATTCCCAAATTGTTTTCCAAAGTAATTGTACAATTTTTTATTCCCACTGGAAGTGTACAGAAATTCCAGTTCCTCTGTGTTCTTGTCAACCGTGATTTTAACTTGCATTTTCCTGATAACTAATGAGATTGAACATCTTTTCATATGCTTTGAAGCCATTTATGGGTTTTTTTTTTTCTTGGTACCAGGAATGGGACCCAGGGACACATAAGCATTGAGTCCCATCCTGAATTTATTTTCTTTTATATTATAGTTTAGTGCATTATAGTTTTACATAATGTTGGGATTAGTTATCACATATTCCTAGATGCACACAAGTCAGCAATACAATTTGTCCAATATCCCCCCACACCCCTCTACCTCCCTGCTCCCGTCCCCTGATCCCTTGCCTTTCTTCTGAGTCCTATATTGTTCCTTAAAAACCCAAATACAGTGATGTAATTCTTGTACCTATGAAGAACATTTTTAATATATATGGCTACAGTATATACAGTGACATTTATAACTGCTTGGAATGTACCTTGCTTTATCTCAGTTCTAACATTTCCCCTACTCCTCCCTTTCTGTCATCCCTTGTTATTCTTCAAAATATTTGACAATGGGATTAAGCATTTACATTTTTGTACAGCAGCATAGCTTGTTCAAATATCTTATGAAGTATCTTGCAACTGCATCTCATAAATATTAACATTTTGCATTTTTGTTTTGTGGATCTAATACATGAGTTGTCTACTTTACTCCCAAGCCTA
Organism: Aplodontia rufa; assembly: GCA_004027875.1. Lineage (NCBI taxonomy): Eukaryota > Metazoa > Chordata > Mammalia > Rodentia > Aplodontiidae > Aplodontia > Aplodontia rufa. Next base: position 34,732 of record PVKS010009218.1, read on the forward strand.
GGTTTAGGTCCACCCTCCACAAGTGAGGGAAAACATTTGGACTTTGCCTCTCCATCCCCAGACCTTTTATATTTTATTTTGAGATATGGTCTCACTAACTTACTTAGGGCCTTGCTAAATTGCTGAGGCTGACTTTGAATTCGCAGTCATCCTGCCTCACCCTCCCAAGTCACTAGGATTACAGGCTTGCACCACTGTGCCTGGCAAGCCATTTGTATTTTTACCGGCATTAGAATTTGTTGTTTATTTATTTTTCAAATAAACATTATCTTTCAGAAGAGTTTTGATGTACAGAAAAAAATGAGAAGAATGTGCAGAGTTCCTGTATACTACACACCTAGCTTCCCATTTGTCACAACTAAAATGGGTACATTATTATTAAGGAAAGTTCATACTGTGTTCTGATTTCCCTTTTTTTAACTTATGCCTTTTCCCGTACACACACACACACACACACACACACACACACACACACCCATGATTCTGTCCAGCCATGATTGGGTTCTGTTAGGTTCTGTCAGTTTCTAAGTCTTGCCTTGCTTTTGATGACCTTAGCAATTTTGAAGAGTACTGATTGGGCACTTTATAGAACACACTTCAATCGGAGATTGTCTGATACCTTTCCTCTGTAGACTGGGGCTGTGGGTTTTGTGGAGGAAGCCCACAGAGGTGAATTGACATTCTTGTCACATCATGTCAAGGGTATATGCTATCAATGTGACTTATCACTGTTTATATTGACCTTGATTAAATGGCTATATTTGTATTTGTTGGGTTTCTTCACTGTAAAATCTCTTTTCTTCTTTTCCATACCTTACTCTTTGGACGGAAGTCATGCTCCACAGCCACACTTAAAGCATATGAAATAATGCCTGCTCAAGGCAAAGTATCCGAACAAATTGTTTTTAATGCTTCTGTATGGTCAGTTGCCAAATTGATTTATTCGATCATTTCTTTATATATTATGGACCATATGTACTCAGCATTTACTTCATACTTCCAGTTATAAATACTTCATTATCATTTTGTTGCTCAAATTATTCCAGCTTTGGGCATCTTTAGTTAGCACCTGTGTCTATCTGGTATGTTTTCATCATGTGTTTTTTGAGCACTTCCTTATATTCTGGAACTACAAGATGAGCCAGGTTCATCTAGATATTCCTTGCATCATCTTTAGAACCACCTGTTTCCGCTCAGGAATCCTGGTTCCTTTCAGTGGAGAATGTTACGAGAAACCAAGATACAGGCTCTGGCAGTATTCCCTGGAGCATCTGCTGTCTATTTTTAAAATAAGTTGTCTTGTTATGGTTGAATTATCAGAGGTGTTTTTGGTTTTCAGTTTTTAATTCTAGATACTGGTTCTCTATCTGATACACAAGTGTAGAGAACTGATTTTGGTTATTTGGGTGAGACTAATCAGGAGTAATAGAAGCCTTTTATAAACAACTTTTTAAAAAGTGTTTAAAAATGGGAACTAAGTAGTCTTTTCATTGACTTCCGTGCTCAGACTATTATATCGGTGCATGGTTTTGCCTTCATATTCACTAGTCTTAGAGAAGGAAAGTGCCCCTAGCATTTGCTGTTTCTCCACAGACGAGCAACGGTGTGGGAAGAATGGCTGGGAGATGCTTGGAGAGATGCTAAATTCAAAAGTGAGTCCACAAAGGGCATAAGCATGAAGTTCAGACTCCAATAAAATCTGAAATGAACAGAGCATGATTATTTTATATGACATTGAAAATATCCAATGTCAAACATGGCTTCTGTGTTTACACTAAAAGCAGAAAAGAAGCTCTTGCATGGTGATAGGCGTGTAGCCACCCATAGTCCAGAGCAGGAGGGATGTTGATATTAAAGCCCTGCAGTTTTAAGTCCCTTCTGATGACTGAAATTTTAGTGGTATTTTCTCAAAATCTAGCAGTAAGCCAAAATATTCATTTCCACACCAGCTGAATATCTAATATGTGTAGGCAAAGAATTATGGGAGAAAAAAGATGAAAATATAATTCTCTTTCCTCTATGAATTTATGGTTTGTTTGGTACAATGATTTCTGAATTTTTAATTGTACACCCGTATTAATGATTCTTTTTGTGTCAACATAGCCTATAATATATATATATATATATATGTATGTATATGTATATATACTGAATATTTATAAACTATGCAAACACACTTTATATTTCATATAAGTATACAGGAAAGTAAAAAATTTAATAGGATGAGATAAGAAAGAATATAAATAGCAATTCTAATATTTTCTCTCTACAATCCAGTGGATCATTCTGTCTGGGCTATTTGTAACCCTTTGAGGACTACTGCTGTATTGGAGCAAAGAAATGTATGTGTCTGTGTGTGCAGAGAGAGAGACAGAGAGAGGGAGACTACATAAAGTGTTTAAAAATGGTAACTAAAGATACTACATCTACATAAAAATGAAATCAGTTTGTTTGGTTTTTTTAAAGTAGTATATTTCAGACTCTGAATCTTAGCAAACTCCCAAGACCTGAAATTCTTGCAAGGTCGTTTAGGTCATTCACAGCTCTGTATATCTGCCTTCTTATTTCAAGGTGAGTCAAGAACCTCCAAGTTCCCAGGCAGTGCTTCTTGTACTGGCTCATTTCGAGAACCATTGATCTAACATACATTACAGCATTTGCTGTGATCAGAATTTTTGTATTTCCCCAAAATTCGTACATTGAAACCTCATCCCCAGAGCAACAGTATCAAGCAGGTAGGCCTTTGAGAGAAGATTGGATCATGAAATCTCTGTCCTCGTGAATGAGATTAGTGCCCTTTTGAGACAGCCTGAAAGAATGTGATCACCCACTTTGTGAGGACGCAGGTAGAAGAAGAGAGCAGGTCTTCACCAGAAACCAAATCTACTAGAAACTTGATCTTGGACTTCCGGGCCTCCGAATCAGTGAGAAATAAATTTCTATTGTTTGTAAATTACCCAATCTAAGGTATTTTGTTATAGTAGCTCTGATGGACAAACACCCTGGGAGATTCTGATGCAGTTGATCTGGGGTAGGCTTTGGGCACTTGTGTTTATTTAAAAGCTCTCTAAGAGATTCAGGCCTGCAGCCAAAGTTGTGATAATTCTTCTAAATTTGCAGCTTTCCCTGTGAAGGTAAGAGACCTCAGTCGATACCGGACTGGTTGTAGCTATAACCTCCCAAGTCATCAAGCTAATTGCAGAGCTAGATCCTTCCCTTCCCTGAATATAAATTCCAGCTGTGCATTCATAAAGAACTTTGAAAGGGTCCTATGGTCTAAAATTCAGGCAATAATGGACCAGAGAAGATGCCCTTGTCTCCGTCTTTCAACTCCTATGTTTCTGGCTATTAGCCATTGATAACTACAACAGTAATATGAAATAGAGTATAACATAATTCTGGAGAGCAAATTCACTATGAAAATCTGAAAGAATTAGAATCAGTGAATTAATATTATCAATCGACAATAATTATTCTGTAAGCTCAGATTTAATAAAAAAAAATTATCAAGTGAGAAGAAAACAAATTGGTTTAGGACTTACCTTAAAAAAATGATCACAGTTTTCAATACACTTTCAGCAAAAAACGTCCTCACCATAAACAATAAGAATCATTGTTTAGGGGCTGGAGCAGTTTATAGTGGTAGAGCGCTTGCCTAGCATGCACAGGACCCAGGTTCAAACCCCAGCACCACGTACACATCTGAGTGTCAGAAAAAAAAGGATGAAAAAATAAAATAAAGTTGATTCTTTCTCTCTCTTTTTCTAAAAAAAAAAAAAAAGAAACAAAGAAAAAAAAAGAATTACTGTTTATACTATGCCTCTGTTCTAAGGTAATCTAATCTATTGTGTTATCAAATAAAATTATTTTTCCAGTTCCTTTTTACTAAGGCAGTCAAACCTTTGGACCAGACAAGTTTCAAATTCAGACTTTTACAGATTTTAGAAAGTAACATAATGCCTGAAAAGTACATAACATAACCTCCCAAGCAGGGTCTGGGGCAGATCCCACAGTCAAACTCATTATTATCTCTAAATGAACATTTGAATATAGATGATATGCAGAAAAGCTATAAATAACGTAATGCCAAACCAGTTAGGTTTTGCCACCAAATGAGGGGGGAGTTTGTTTTTTTTGTGTGTTTTAAAAAAAGGAAATTTGTTTTCCAGAGATTTGAGGAGTATAAAATTGCAGGAAAGAGGTGATCAAATTGAGTTATAGCTAAAATAATTTTTCAACTAGATGATTAAAACTAAAGGGAGTTTTGGGTCACCTATCAATTAATCAAAACATCTTTATTTCCATGAAAGATAGTGATATGAGGCAGTTCTTTCATTAATATTCATGGAAGCTGATGCAAAAATGAATGGAGATCTATTAGCATATGCTAACAAGCTGTTCAATAAATGTGATCTATCTGTCTACCCTTTTAAGTATGCCTTCATGTGAGCTGGAGCGGTGGCTCAGCGGTTTCAGCGCTTGCCTGGCAAGCACGAGGACCCGGGTCAAACCCCAGCACCACAGTACACAACTGAGTGTTGGAGCAACGAAGGCCATGTGAAAAACTAAATAAAGTTGTTTCTCTCTTTCTCTCTCTCTCTCGCTGTCCCTCTCTCTTTAAAAAAAAAAAAAAAGTATGCCTTCATAATGAAATAAATCTTAAATATGGCTATATTTGATTATATTTATATATGATTGGGTGTCCTTGATGAGTAATAAAATAAGGATACATATAATTCATCAATCATTATTTACTTTTTTCCTAAATTAGATAGCCTTAAATATAGAAAAAATACAAATAATTTGTTGTAATCAAGCTGACACATAGTTGATAGTAAATGGCTAACGGATTAAAAATTTGAAAAGGTAAAAAAATGTAAAATATTGGCACATCAAAATTTTTTCATGTTTTCAAAAAGTATATATTTTCTTCTAACATGTTGCAAAATATCTATTAAAAGTAAAAGGCAGGGCTGGAGCGGTGGCTCAGCGGTTACTGCGCTTGCCTAGCATGTGCAAGGACATGAGTTTAAACCCCAGCACCACATACACAATGAAGTTTCAGAACAGCAAAGGCCACATGAAAAACTAAATAAAATTGATTCTTTCTTGCTCTCTCTCTCTGTCTCTTTCTCTTAAAAAAAAAAGGTAAAAGTCAAAATAATACAATAAATTCAAGTAAAATGTATTTGAAACAATTTTATTAATCGATTTCAAAAATAAAATTATCTTTTATTAATGTATTTACAATAAAATATTCATAATTCTAACATCTGGTATCCATCTAGTTGCCAATGTGAAGAAACAATGTCATGATTCTTTCATGTTATGCCTAGAGCTACGTCTATACACCTGTGCACGTACAATACACACCTTTAAGTGTTATCAGAACTACTTAACATTGCACAGTTTCTTAGCCACCATGTGCAATGCTGTGAATGCCACATTATTCACAAGCCCTTCTGGACCATAAATCGGATAGAACACAAAGGAAAGCAGGAGAGGACATTCAGTTCCACAGGCAGAGGATTCTTTGTTCACACATCTATTGTATTTTTATTATCTCAGAGAAAAAAAAATTGGTGAGTTAATTAATTTCCAGTTTTTCCTACTAAAGTGCTTGCAGGCTTAGATCCTTCCTTTCTACAAGGTCCTGTGCCTTCTAGTATTCAGATGCAGTCTTTTGTTTAGAAGACATAGGGCAAGACCTGGAGAGAAGCATTTCCCTGGGGCTTGAGTGGTTTTCAAAGGAAAAGCGTTTCCCTGACCAGTAGCCCTGTAACATCCTGCCTATCAGAGGCACCAGTGCATCCTCTAAGAACTGTGTAGGCTTGTGGTATGCCGAGCTTTCTAAAGTGGAGGTATTAGCGATGGGGAAAATGGAGGAACTGATGTATGTAAGCCAATCCAAACAGCTGCTTGCTTTGTTTCTAAAAACTCTAAAAAATGAAGCATCTGAGCCAACTGTTCTAATAACTTTTCCCCCTGGATGTTCTTTTTGGCTTGGGCATGTTTTGAGTATGTACCCTAAAATTTCATGTGTTAGAAGCTTGGTACATACTGTGATGGTAATAAGAGATGCTGGGACTTTAAGAGGTGGCACCTACTAGGAAGTCATGGGGAAGCCTTCCTCCTCCCGTAGGAGGGGACTGAATAGTTCTCTGGAGAGGGGTGTTATCAGTGATCCTGGCTGCTCTCCACCCTCTCTGGCTTCCTATTTTGCCATGTGATCTCTCCCTGTTCCATACCTGTTGGCCATTTATGGTCCTCACCAAAACTGATGGCAGCAGCACTCCCACACCCCAAACTGTGAGCTACATAAATTTCTTTTCTTTGTACATTACCCACCCTCAGGTATCTTGTTTTAACAGTGGAAAGCTCACTAATACAATGCTCGGTGTTAATGGTCAGCAAACCATTACTCATAGTCTGAATCCAGCCTATCAAGCATTTTGTAAGTAAAGTTTTATTGGAACATTGTCACTTACTAAATTTTGCATTTTCTGTGTCAGCTTTCATATGAAAATGGCAAAGCTGAGTAGCTGAAATTTTATATTCTGGTCCTTTACTGAGACAGTTGCCAATCACTACTTTATTTTGTGACTGGCTGACATCTTACACAATAATGGAAGGTCATTTCTTCACATATAGCCTCAGGTGAGATAGAAAACCCCTGTCTGTGCCACCTCTACAAGTAATTTCATATGAAAGGGTTTTTTGTTGTTTGTTTGTTTGTTTGTTTTTCTCGAGAGTCAATTTTATTTATTTTTTCATCTGGCTTTTGTTTTTCCAACACTTAGTTGTGTATGTGGTGCTGGGGTTTGCACCTGGGTCCTCACCTATGCCAGGCAAGCGCTCTACTTCTGAGCCACCTTTCCATCTCCATATGAGAAGTTTTAAATACCCACCCTTAGAGTTAAATAACTCTTCTTATCGAATCCCCTTGGTTTTAACCTTCTCTTTCTTATCTGAAAATAAAACTTGTAATTCCCAAACATGCTTAATTTCTAAATGGGCTCACAGCTTAGGGATACATATGCAAAAGCCTAAAATGTTGATCACATATTTACTTTTCAGAAATGTTGGAACAATACAATTTTTTTCCCTTAACCAGAGGCCCTTAAACATTTAAAGAAGTGAGATGCACCTAGCTACCTCATGGGGTTTGGATCATTATTGATTCTCTAACCCTCCCACCCCCATCCAAATTCCAAACACTTGATCTTTGGAAATGCTTTGGATGTCCTATGACAAGGGCTTTCAAAACGAAATACAAATTAGGTTTTAATGAAATGCAACTGTCAGATAGCCATGAAATAATCAAGATATTTTCTATTCTTTCTACTTCATTTGGGAGAACTTTATTTACTTTATTTTCTTCAATGTATAGCATTTCTCAGCAAAAATGCTGAAGCTGCTGAGAATGGCTATGAGAGCTGTAAAGTAAATGCCTAAGCCTCCAGGTAGTTATCTTAACTCAGGGACAATGTGATGACCAGGGAATTCTGTTGCCCAGAGCAAGCCCGAAGTGTTTTGTCTTTGTGGACAGGTGGTGCCGTCTAGTGGAATGACAGTCCTGACTGGCCTTGGTTGCTGGTTCAGCCACCCACAGCTTTGAAGCTTGAGCAAATTCTGTACTCTCTCTGAGCCTAACCTACAAAATGAGGATGGAGTGTGTCTTGCAGAGTTACTATGAGAATATAAAATAATAGACCTACAGTGAACGGCATTTCATAAATGATAATGCTCGTGGCTACTATTTTCATTCCCAGGGCCTGGTGCAGCAGCATATTCCAGAAGCAGGAGTGTCAGAGAGGGGAGTGAAAGGAGATAGACCACAGGCATCCTGGAATCAACACTGCAGTCACCAACTGTGTATCACCCCATTTCCTCTTCTTCTCTGCATAGAAAGTCAGAGCCTCAGGACAGATCACAGACACCCATGCAGAAAATTCAAACCCCAAGACAATGAGAACCTATGCCACAGGGAATTTGCAGGCTCGCAGCATGCTGGCTGGGGCCTGGCTATGTCCAAAAAAAAGTCCATTTTCTCTAGCTATAGAGAAACAGACAGTTTAGGATTAAAGTCAGAGCTATAGTTTGTTTGCCTTCTGCTTCCCCGCATAGCTGATGGGCCTTTAGACAACTCCCGAGGTCAGGTCCACATCCTGTTCATCTTTCTCCAAAAGATCAGTAAGCAACCCAAGGCCGCAGGTGCCCTGCTGCTCAGGGGGTGAGGCACCAGGAAGCAAAGAAGACAACCACTGTGCCAGCTCCCCAGCAAGGCTGCCACTCGGCAGGAGGCAGAGAGGTAACCATCTGCATCTTGTGACTTGATGGAAGACAAGTAGGTAGGGCACTCGAGGAGCGGACAGTGGTTTTCCAGAACTGCCATAGCAAAGTATCACAAACTAGATGGCTTTAACAGGAGGAATGCATTGTGTCCCAGCTCTAGAGGCTGGAAACCCAAAATCAAGGTGTCAGCAGGCTCACATCCATCTGAAACCTGCAGGAAAGAACCCTTCCTCGCCTCTTTCAGTTTCGGCTGTTTGTGTGCCTCTCTCCATTCTCTGCTTCGGACATCACGTGGCATGCTCCCCACACATCTTCACAGAGCAATAGACAATGGGACATCTCATTGGGAATGGGTCTTGCTGCTGCGCATCTCCTCCGCACACTCTGGGCTCTACAACTTCAAAGGCAAAGAACTGGTGAAGGACATCAGTGTGGGAAAGGGTGGTCTACCCATCCCAGATATCTCTCCTCTGTGACCACTAAAGACACTCTTCCCTGGAACTCAATGAAAATAACAAAAAGGAAAACTCAGAGTGCTTGATGGGTACCATGAAATGCATTATCCATAACTAAGTGCACAAGTTAAATAATATAGAGTTAGATCGTTGGTGTCCTTCCCATGCATCCTAATACAAAGACCTTGACCTTCCAAATACTTGAAGGATATCCTGGGTCCCTCTTCTTCGGTTTCTTTCCAATATGGCTTAAGAATTTAGCTTCTTTGAAGGTCAGTGGCTATTTGGTGGAGAAGAAATATACAGGTGTGTATTCAAGAAATGAGTCATTGGTCTTGAGCAAAGTAGAAAAGAGAGGTTGTCCCAGAAAAAAGAAAGGACAGAATAGATTCTGTGTTCCCAAGAGAAAGGTTAATATTAAGGTACCAAGTAAATAGACAAAGGTGCCCCACTGAAGAAATGGGAGGAAGAAGGTAACTCCTTGGCCCTGTATGTACTTCAAGGAGTGTTTGGTGAGTGCCTGAGGCCACGTGTAGCCCCAGATGCCAACTCTTTTAGCTTCTCCCAGAGCCTGAAATTTGCATGATTAAACACTCTTCTTCTGGTTTAAGGTACTTTCTCCCAAACACTCCTGTACAAATGCAAATATTGGCTCAGGGAATTAACTAGGAAAGTTAACTCATTGGCAACATATCTAGCATTTGTTAGATTTCTTTTAGATAAAAAGAAACAGCAGGGCCCCCAAAGGTAGCAAATTCATCTCTGAAAGAAGGAAAATTAAAAGAAAAAAAAAAACACCCTTCTGCCCAGAAGGCTTCTGGGTTCTAGGACAGGGGCTGCAGCAGATTGGATGGGATAGTTGTATCAAAGGGAGAAGAGGGAAGCACCCAAGATAAATTCAACTTGTAGGTGAAGGCCTTCAATGAGATACACTGTTTAGTTGTATAGTTTGTAATTTGATTTCTAAATGGCATGTTTTATGTTTTAGGGACTCTCTATTTCTATAACAACCTGGAACCTGCTTTCATGAAAGAGCACTGTGTCAAAGGTGACATTCCTGGAGACATCAAGGTTGATGTGCAGACCCTACCCTGAATAGAGTCACATTATTCCTCCCCTTGCTTTTATTTATTTACTTACTTTAAGAAAGAAGGACAGTGAGAGAGAGAGAGAGACAGAGAGAATCAATTTTTATTGAGTTTTTCACATGGCTTTCATTGCTCTGACACTCAGTTGTGTACGTGGGTGCTGGGGTTTGAACCCATGTATTTGTGCAGGCCGGGCAAGCGTTCCAGCCCCCCTCCCCTTGCTTTTAGAATCCCTGAGACAGGCACAGCCCCAGGCTCAAGGGTTTCCTTTGTTTCTGGAGTTTAATTCTTTTCTCCATTTTCTGGCCTCAGTGTTGTTATTCCCTGGCCTCGGGGCTCTTGTACCTTCTGCACAGAGCACCCTTAGATGACTGGCTTTCTGTATCCTTCCTAATAAAAATTATTTTGATCCCAAATTTTATTACCATGCATTTTGAATTCTCTTTTATGGGAATGATGCCAAGAACAAAGGAGCTATTTTATAAGGCTAATGTGAAATACACAGAATAATTAAATATAACACAATTCTTTTTTAAATCATGTAGAAGATTTTGCAGATCTCTGCTTTAGGGTAATTAGATTTTTTTTCCTTCTTTGCTTTTTGGAAGAAAGCAACAAGAGATAGAGGGAAACCCATGAACTTTGGACCCAAACAAACTTGAATTTGAACCAACCCCACCTAGTGCTTGGAGTGTGGCTGGAGGAGTTGTGCATTTCCCTGAACCACACCCATTCGGCTTGGATAGAAATCCGGTGCTGCAGAGTACCCTGAGGCTGCTTTGTGGACTAAATAAGTTCATGTACACGGAGTAATTAACAAAGTATCAGACACTCAGCAAAACTCTACAAAAGCCAAGCATTCCTATTAATATTATTAATAAAAGTTAAAAGCTATAAGGAAGAGAACTAGAGACGGGGAAAATATTAAGCTAGTCAGGGAACAGAGAATAAGCTTTGAGCAGGGAGGAATATCGTATTCTTTCTCTCTTTGAGTTAAGGTCCTGATTTTTTTGACTCTGGCCAACAGCAAGGAAAGAAAGATGAGGGTCACTGAGGGCAGGGAAGATGCAGCAGGGAGGAAAATGACAACGGAGGGGGGACTTTCAGACAGCACAGTGCAGCAGCATTTGGTAATAGCTTGAAAATGGGAGATGCCATTATGATAAAAGCATGTAAACAAGCAAGTGGAATAGCCATTGTTTTAAGTCCCTTCATCAATAACATTTATATTTTTGTCTGATTATGAAAGTAATACATGTTCTTATTGAAAATTTGGAATATATAGAAAACATAAAGACTAAAAGGAAAATAATCTGTAACAGAGAGTATCATTTATCATCTAGGATTCGTCCTGCAAATGTATATATATATATATATATATATATATATATATAATTTCTTCTGCAAATTTGGGCTTATTTTATAAAAATGGCATACTTACTTTTTTACTTAGCTACATAACAGGAACATTGTCCCATGTCAATAAATATTTTTCTAGTAGATCTTTTTAAAAAATGTATTAAATATTTCAAACACAAAAATAGAGAATAATGGACGAAAAATGAACTTCATATGCCCAACTCCCAGATCTAGTAATTATAAACTTATAGCCAGGTTTCTTCCTTCTATACACTGTCTCCTCCTTTTACCCAACTCCTTACATTACCTTGACGTGAATATCAGCTACCATGGAATTGTATCTTCAAGTATTTCAGTATGCATGTAGATGTCTATAAGATGTGTGATTCTCAGAAATATAGTAATACAAGCACTATTGCCTCTGAAAAATACCAATAATTCCTTAATATCATCAAATATGCATTCACCGTTTATGTTTTCCTAGTTGTCATATCATTTTTAATTGTTTGAATCAAGATCAGATTTTTGATGTGTGAGAAATTAGGCAAAATAGCCACGTTTCAATTGGAAGTATTAATATGAACACACAATGTGTTTTATCCAAAACAAAAATAAAATACTCTTTTCAAAACTCTGTACATTGAAAAGACTGAGAAACAATGACTAGCCTATAGCGAAGAATACCTCTCATGTGGAGATTGTGGACTCAATGCCATTTTTCATAAGAAAATAGAGTTTCTTGAATAAATTTCAGAAATTATCAATATGAGCCTGGAACATCTTACAACAGGAAAATAAAGAGTGCAAGAAAACTAGAGTCAGGGACTGGAGCGGTGGCCCAGTGGTTATGGTGCTTACCTGGTATGAGCAAGTACGCGAGTTCAAATCCCAGCACCACGTACACAACAGTGCCCGAGCAATGAAAGCTACAAGAAAAACTAAATAAAATTGATTCTGACTTTCTCTCTCTCTCTCTCTCTCTCACTGTCCCTTTCTCTTAAAAAAAAAAAAAGAAAAGAAAAGAAAACTAGAGTCATGTCCAAAGAATTCAGGAAGTTACCCTTTGGGCAAAGATATGTTCTAAAAATACCAAAAAGGATAACATCTGCGGGTTGAAATGTATTAAATATGTTTAAATCTACAAGTTTACATTATTAACCCACACATATACTTCAAACTACTCATGGGTCACTTCAAAGGAAAAAAATTATTGTATTTATAATGAATAAAGAGATACTCTCAAGTATTCATGTGGACTTCCCTTTATAAATTATATCTTAAGATAAACAAATCACCAATATGGGATATTTTCTTTTTGCTTAATGTTCCAGTCTGTAAAAATAGAAAAAAATGGCAGGATTAGAACACCAGTTTTCAGCCCTTTTAATTTAAGGACTGAAACATCACCAAAGAATAAATGAACAAGAACAAGCAAAAGAAAAAAACTCCTAGTATCTTTTTGCTCATGCTTATTCATCTCCTCTCCAACCTTGCTGTGATTTCCTGGCATGCCCCATTGGCTTTGAACTTGGTCCTTTGAGTAACGGAATGTGAGCAAACTTGACATATGCCATTTCCAAAGAAAAGCTCTAAATGCACCTGTGTGGTTTGGCTGTGTTCCCCTTAAGCTTCTGTCCACAACCATGAAAACCAAATGTAGTGGCTACCTCCTCACTTTGAGCTCCACAACGAGAAGACCCGAACACATCCCATAGCCTGGAACAGAGCCAGAGAGCTGAGCACAAACCTTGTGAGCAAGAAATTGTATTGGTTGTGGTTGGCCACTAAGACTTGGGGCGCTTGGTAACAAAGTTATCATGCCAAAAATATCAAATCTGATCTGAATAAGTCTCCATAATCACCAATTACAGGAAATAGAAGGGACAGAGGAAAAGGTTAAATGACTTCATAGTGATTCACTCAGCAAAACCCAGACTAAGAGAAACTATAAGACAGACATTCTAGTTTCTTTGGGAAAAAATAACAAGAATAGAAAAAGAAATGGAGGAGGAAACTATAGATGAAAGGGACTTAAGGGACATTCAACCAGTCATATCATATATTATAATTTTAATTTATTCAAGTTCCTTTGATGAATACTTAGATTTGTTCCATAATGCTATGACAAATATCTTATTGCATACATACATCTTTGCACACACCTATGATTTTCCCCCCTAGGAGAAATTCCTGGAAATTAAATTCCTTTGTGTAAACTATACACACTTTTGAAGCTTAATGCAATATAATTTTTATTTATTCGTGATTCAAAAAATATTTCTTTATTATTGATTATCTACCATGTGATTCTGTTAGGCCCTTTGGGATAAACAAAAAAGTGAGTGTTTCACCTTGGCAATTCAGTTAAAGGTATTAAAAGAGGACTTCAAGTGGTGTCATATTAGTGGGATGAATTGTACTAGAACAGTTCAGGGGAAGAAGGAAGCTGTGGTTGAAGTGATCCAGGATGGTGGAATCTGAGTCTGTGTTTAAAGAAAGGAAATACTCACAGAATTAGAGAGAAAGACATACGCCATTCTAGACTGTAGAACCTACACAGGCTGAATTGAAACCATAAGAGAGTTTAATTTGAATAGTATTATGTTTTTCTCTTTTAGTCTTAGTTGTCAATATTTCAAAATTAAGATATTTCTTATGAAAAATCTGTATTTCTAACATATTATAAAAAGACTTGACAGTACCAATTCAATCTTTCATGCCACCTGGTAATTAGAGTTGAAAATTATCTCTGCCATTTACACGGAGCCTACCCTTTCTCAGTGTGCTGAGGTCCCTGCTTCACCATCTTACTCTTTTTTTTTGGTACTGATGATGGAACTCAGGGACAGTACTTCACCACTGAGCTACATTCCTAGCACTTTTCTTTTTCTTTCTCATTTTGAAACTAAGTCTCACCAAGTTGCTGAGATTCTTACTAAGTTTCTGAGGCTGGCCTGGAACTTGTGATCCTCCTGTCTCAGCCTCTGAGCCTCTGGTCTCATAGGTATTTTATGCACCACGGCCAGGTGTATCTTACTCTTTATTTACCTGGTAACTGAATGTTATACAACTGGAGGAAAGTCACATTATGAGTAGATGAGGAAGTTCATGTCCCCAAGACATGTAAGCGGACCCAGCTGGTATCTGGGGAGTGATCACACTTGGAAATAGCATGAGATGGTGCTCAAAAATTAAATCTGGAATTAGGTCTTGAAAAATATTCATGTCAGATGCAAGAGTGGCCCTTAAATCCTTTGAAGGGAGCCCTGCCCCTGGCCCTGTTGTGATCCTTTCCCAGCCACAGCCCTCCAAGAGCCATATCTGCCTAGTACTTCCTCACCTTCTAGATCATGCTTACACTCATGACTTGGAAGTTTGATACCTCATTGTCCCTGAGTCCACTTCCAAGGCCTAAACAGAGTTCTTCTGGGCTGTCCATCAGTGTGCACATCCCTAAATCCAAGAATGTTCAAGAGTTGACTGGAAGTGGAAGCTGGAGGGTCAGGGACAAAGTTAGTTGTAAGCTGGATATTCCCACACATATGCCTACTTGGCCCCTTGTAGTGGGATGGAATTGAAACTATGAAGAAAGGAAAGCCAGAGACCTCATTTGTACTTTAATTCTAGTCTTATAAATGTTATGGGCTGGCCTGATGGGTCTAAAGAGTTTTCAGGACAGTATTCCATAGGCAATGGGGAATGGGGGAAGGGTATTCAAGCACAGCAGTGCTGTAAGGAGAACAAGGTTAGAAATAAGTTTTCAGTAGCCCTGCAGAGGATGGACTGACGAGGGTGCGAAGGCAGGCAGGCAGTTCAGCTCAAAGGCTCTTTGTAGTAATATAAAGAGGTGATGAATCAGCTGGAATAGGGATGGAAACAGAAATCAGGAGCAATCAAATGGCATTAAATTTCATGGGCATATAATCTCCATTTCCGAAAAATTATAGTATTGCTCAAACATTTCCAGGTCCTCTTTTACCTAATAGTTCTATCAGCAAATCTCATGAAGCGAGAGTTATAAATGATGATGGTGACTATATCCAAGAACCAGTTAAATTTTTTTTTTGGATTTTGTACCTATATGTTATGGTTTAGATATGAGATGTCCCCCAAAAGCTCAAGTGTGAGGCAATGCAAGAAGGTTTAGAGGTGAAATGATTGGGTTATGAGAGTCTTAAACAGTGCATTAATGCCCTGATAGGGATAAATTGGATGGTAATTGCAGGCAGGCAGGGTGTGGCTGGAGGAGATGGGTCACTAGGGACATGTCTTTTGGGTTTATATTTTGTCATGGTGAGGAGAGTTCCCCACTGGTGTCGTGTCCCCAGCTACTTTCCTCTGCCACACACTTTGCGTGATGTTCTACCTCACCTCAGGCCCTGAGGAATGGAGCTGGCCATCTAGACTGAGACCTCTGAATGGATGAGCCCTAAAATTGGCTTTCTCTCCTTAAAATTGCTCTTGTTGAGTCTTCTGGTCACTGCAGTGAAAAAGCTGACTAAAACACTATGTATGATTTCAAAAGAGGAAAGTTGGGGCAAAAGTGAAGTGTTCATTTAGGAGAGCGGACAGAGTTAGATGATTACAACAAAGAACACTTTAAAAGCAAGATTTACTAGAAGTTGGTAGAAAAATGCTAACTGTGAAATTATGGTGGTGGAACAAAAGGAATTTTCAGCTAGGGAGATGGAAGGAAGATGGGCGGTACTGTGAAATTAAAGAAGGAGGCAGAGTAGTTATTCATAGCTATTCTTCTGTTATAACTCTGAAATACATGTGCTTGAGGAATGAATAGAGAGTAATTGATTTGAAATAGAAAAAGCATTACAACTTGGAAATACAGAAACATGAGAAATGGCCATGAATTAAATGTTTGAAATGGTTTTTAGTGCTTTCTTTGGTTCATGTAAGTCACCTTAACAAAATATTTTGAAGAAAAAAAACATTTCAAAACAAAATAATCACTGAACTTTGTGGAAGAAACTATCTGCATTGATTCAAAGCAAACCATATAGCTAAAAGTTATGAAGATTATTTGTGGGGCTCCATGCAGCAACTCTTGCCTCAATGTGGGTGCTGATTTTGCTCCACAGAGGGTGTCATGTTGTCAACTCCTGAGTGCCCTACCTATTTCAAGTCTAATTTTCTACTTGCAAAACTTGAGCGGGATGCAAGATAGTTCTCCAGAGGACAGCCAGAAGTGGCCGTTAGCCAGCCGTCAGCCACTGCAGGACAGGTACACCAGCTATGAAGATGATCTGGAGGGCACTGAGAGCATCCACTATCCTACCCAGTCACCTTCAACCTGGAGACACATCATATAACAGCAAAATAATGTGCTTTTGTCAAAAATGAAATTGAAAGACTATGAGGTAGCTTAATGCTGAGAAAAGAATTCTGAGGGTAGAGGTAGAATAGGGGGAGAAAATTTCTGTTCTACCAAGCAAGGTTTTGAGATTTGGGGCAAGTTGCTCAGTTCTAAGTTTGGTTCCTTGTTCATAAAATGTTGAGTCATAGCAGAAAATAAATATGATTTGCACATATGATATGCAAGTGAACCATACATTCTTCTCTTATATTAATAGAACCGGTCTGGAATGCCATCCACTACAGAGACCACTGAGTTATCCCTCAGTGAGGGTCCCGTGGACAGCAGGGGAGAGCAGTGCAACACCTTCACAAAGGGCAGGCTTCAAAGCTGGACTCTTTGTCTCCAGGCCAGTCATCTAACCCCTCTTGACTCAGTTTCCTCATCTGAAAAATGGGAGTAGGTAAAAAGCTACCTTCTAACGTTGCTTTAAAAATTAAATGAGCTAATGTATAAAAAATCATTTATGATAGTGCCCAGCATGTAGAAGGAGCAATATAACTGTTAAATATTTATATTCCTTTATTTTCCTTATTTCTGCTTTACAATTTTTCTACAGTGATTGCATACTAATTTTACAATAGGACAAATATATAAAACCAAAAAAAGATTCCTTTTAATATGTGAGCTGTTAATAAATGGCAGACATTTAATTAATTTCTGTTCTAAGCAGCTAATTAAAACAGTTAAAGCAATATGTCAAACAGAGAACAATGGACATAAGCTTTCTGCTGCTCCATTCAGAAGCATAAAAGTTCTTAGGATTGAAGCTTATGTATTTGCACAAAGTATTGCTATTATTTTTATCTCTCCACTTGCACAACAGTGGAAACCTGAAGCCCTGCCTTCCCTATCGCTGTGTTCACAGCCAACTCTGTAAATGCAACATCAATATTCCAACCTTCGGTGAGGGGGGAACATTGCAGGATTGTCCTAGCTTTGCAGTGTTTTTGAAAAAGAGTACAAAAAGGTAGCAGTTGCTGCCCACTCACCAGACAAATGAATGCAAATCGGTGGAATCAGCAGCAGCTCCTGTCAGACTCAGCCTTGTGGACAATAAACCTCTCCCGAGACCACACACCTCCTCACAGCCCTGAACCATCACGGCCACCAGCCAACTCAGCACGTTCTCCACAGACCGGGGATCTCTTGCCCAAGGTGTGAGTTCAAGACAGCAAACTGCTGTTTTATCAAGAATATTGAACTGGTTGAGCAAGACTAATAGTGAAGAAATTTATTATTGGAATTGTTCACTTTCCTGGGAAGTTTTACTGCTCAGGAAGAATGAAGAAATGGCCACGCCCCTTCCCCCACCTACGCACACACACACACACACACACACACACACACACATTACTCTAGGTCAAATTATCATCAAAGAGTCAGTAGGATATCTCTTAAAATGGGCTGCTGCAATCACGCTTTCAATCCAGCCATTATACTTGGCAGGTAATTGCAAGCCAGGGGCAAGCCACAAATACCATTAAATACAGACATTATCGCTCCTGACGCCCACAAGCACCATCTTAATAATGAACTACCACTATGTTCAGATTTCCTGAGCACAGGAACTACACATTTCACAAGAACTTTGAAAGTCCAGGCTAATGGAGGAATTCTCCAGGCTATAAGGTTTCTTTGGACACTAGATGGATTCTGAGAGAGAAAGTTAATCGAGGTAAAACAAAAATGGTAATGAATTTACTCTAAATTTAGAGAGTAAGAAAGTTTTTCTTTTTTGGTTCAGCTGTTTCCCTCCAAGATATCTTTCTGTCTTCTTCCAGAGAGTCTATTACTATGGCTTTCTAGACCTAATTGGCAAATGGAAATAAATAAATCATGGGCACCCACCCAAGCATTTTGAGGGAATTTATAGCTAGCATTGTGTACATATTGATCAAAACAGGCATCCTGCCACAGTCAATGAGGTCCCTGGCAGACAGATCTCAGAAAACTGAGCAAAATTATAATACCATAAACCTTAGAGTCACTAAACATTTCAGCACATTTCACAAATAAAGCATTACGATTTCTGTAAGAGGAAATTATTCCTGATAGAGCCACCAGACTGTTTGGAGGTGGTAGGCGTGAAAATATGAGACTCCAGGAAACCCACTTTATTTCCATTTTTGAAAAGCTTCAACAAGATTTTGTTTCAAA
Source organism: Aplodontia rufa (assembly GCA_004027875.1). NCBI lineage: Eukaryota > Metazoa > Chordata > Mammalia > Rodentia > Aplodontiidae > Aplodontia > Aplodontia rufa. Next base: position 53,457 of record PVKS010009218.1, read on the forward strand.
GGTAATTTTAAACATTGTCAACCTGAGTGGGGGTGGGGAACCACTGGGGGAAATGTTTCATAAAGAGATGATGATTTTAAGAGAGTCAAAGTTTAGGGGCAAATAAGTGCTTTTCTGGATAAAGAATAATAAGTAACACAGTCTCCAGGGGAGAAAAAAAATGCCACCTAACATATTTTATAAATAATGGGAAGAGCAAATACAGAAGAAGGAATTCCTTCGGGGTAGCCAAGGCATTCCATGTCCCTAAGTATCTGAATGATATACCAAGAGAAACAATTGAGTCTGTGTGGGACATGTGACATTGGAGCTTCAGGATGAATAAGGCAGGAAAGGTGTTTGAGAAAAAAGAAAAGAAGTTGCCTACAAAAGTGCAGACTCTGAAATGATTTGTCCAAGTGAAAAAATATTCAGAGACTTTTATTTGCAAAGTGTAGGTATGCAAATTTTGGACAGGAACAATGTTGCATTATAAAGAAGCCAGAAGTGCAGCCAATGTGTTGCTGAAGTCAGTTGGAAAATAAGTCTGGCTATCATTAGAATGACAACTAGGGGAAAAAATGGAAAATATTCTTCAACCTTTACACAAAATCATGTTGTGCATACATCTGGAAAACTGCTTCCGTTCTGAACCTGGAACATGTACTGGGCGGACAGAAGGCCCAATTCACACAGAGGAGAGACGTATCTTGAACATCAGGTTAAGAGAAATCCAACACTTGTTCAGTGAAATCCATGCACTCTTGAAAGGATCCACACTGTTTTTTGTCTGGAGAGGGGAGATGGCCACTGACAGGAGGGCTGCACATAGAATCTCTCCATGAAGCGGAGTGCTAATGGTGGGAGAAGTGCCTTTCTGCAAGGTGGGTGAATGGCAAAATGTCACTGAAACTCATTAGTAGGCAAACAAGAAAAACATTAACCAAGCAAGAAAAAAGCCACATAGGGGCCAAGCAGCTCCAGCTGCACGGACCACCATCTGACGTTTGCGCTGCTGGTTGGGCACAGAGGGAAGGAGAAGCACACACAAATGCAAGAAGGACAGATTGGCATGGAGAACCCTGGTATCAGAAGGGCCCAGCACCTCCGCTAAACCCAGGGTCTGCGTTAGTGCAAACAGAATAAAATATTTGGGAATTAATCTAACAAATGCCTCCAAATTGGCCACAGAGAGCTGGGGAAATTGCCATCTTAAGAAGGCAGGCAGGCATTCCAAGCAGCTGCTCCAAGAGCCTGGGTCAGAGTTCGGGTCAGAGGCTGCCCCAGGTGCTGCACCATCTGCCACTGACTGTCCCAGGAGCCCTGTGTTCTGACTGCCTCAGGCCCCTTGAGTTTGGCGTGAGGATGACCCCAGGAGCCGTGCATTCTGACTTCCTCAGGCCCCCTGAGTTTGGAGTGGCGTCTGACCCAGGAGCTGCTCATTCTGAGCAGGCAACTGCCTCTCAGGCCCCCTAAATTCAGGGCAGAAATGACCCCAGGACCCTAGCAGTCCAGGCAGGAGTGCCTCCCAGCCCAATGAGTCCAGGCCAGCATCTGCCACAGGTGCCATGAGTTCAGGACGGCGACTCCTCCAGGATCTGTGAGCTTTCCTTGCAGCTGCCCCAGGATTGACAAGATTGCCAGTGGCTGCTGGGGCCCCAGCTAAAGTGGGACAGAATTCTGGGCAGGTGGACGAAAAAGCACCCAAGTTCTCAAACCAGGAAAGCTGAAAGGGAGTATGCACAGGAAGCAGTGGCTGTGAAAGACTACACTCTACACACAAGAATCCTGGGAGGATTCCTGGGAATCAGACTTCCAGCTGAGAACAGCAAAAACCAGCCCCTCCAGCAACCTCACTGTGGAAGGGACTCCAGCCAGGAGCCAGATGTCATCATCTACCCCCACTGTCTATTTTGACCTCCTCATTGGAAATAACCCATAATCCCAACTTTCCATCAAGCTGTTGGTTTTTTCTTTTCTGTTCTGTTTGATTTTTGTTTCTTGTTCCGTTTGCTTTGTTTGGTTTTGCTGTGGTTTGTTCCTGTTTGTGTTTGTGTTCTTGCAAACCAGCACATTTTGGTTTTGTGCTGTGTAGCCTCCTGGTGGTGAGCTTCTCTGCTACCTGCTTCTCAGCTTTCTTCCAGCAACAGCTAAACATTATTCCTCTCTCTCTTTCTCACTCTCCCCTAAAGTCATTACCTCAGTCTCTTCCTCTTTCCTTTTTTTCTTTTCATTTTTATTTTATCAGAATATCCTATATCATCTCCACTCTCCTGCTGCTCTCAAATTCACAAGTTCCTCTCTACCTTCCTATCACATCTCCTTTGTTCTCAAGACTATTTTTCCTTACCAGGCGAGGGACTGGAAATCTGAGGTGAATTCCAAACTTGATAATGGTTGTTTGCTTTTAAACCGGTTATAGGTTATACTCGGCTATGCTTTGACGGTTATAGACTGGCAGAGAATAGTTACTAATCCTTCTACTCCTTTCATAGGTGGTAATTAACATTGTAACAGTTATAGAAAGAACAGAGTAATCAGTTAAATGCTACCCATTGTATGCATTGGCTATACATATTGACTCTTTTCCCTTATCTCCTGAGGTACTGGAAATGGTAAAGACAATAATAATTCACAGTTTGGGGAGCCAGCTGTTGAATTGTATTAACTGAATTGTACCCCAGCCCAAATAAGTGAAGAGATAAAAACCCCACAACCCATCCACAAAGACCCAAAATGAAATAATCAGTGAGAGATTCCTGGCCCCACCCCTTGACACTGAAAATGAGAAGTAAGGGAAACAATTCTCCTCAAACCCACAACTCCTCAGTCAAGGATTCCATGGAAAAGGACCTTGATGAAAACTTAGAAAAAAGTGACAGCAACCCGATTATTAAAATGATCAAAGAATGAAAAGAAGAATTAAGAAGGAAATAAGAGAGAAATTACAGGAGCTGAAACACCACTGCAATAAAGAATAAGAGGGGCTGGAGCTGTGCCTGGCATCCACAAGTATGCACATTCAAACCCAGCACCACGTACACAACAAAGTGAAGAAGCAATGGAGGCCACATAAAGAACTAAATAAAATTGATTCTCTCTTTCTCTCTCTTTCCCTCACTATCCCTCTTTTAAAAAACAAAAAGAATTAGAGATACTGACAAAAGTTGTAGTGGAGCTCTTAGAATTGAAAACAGTCAACCAAATTAGAAGCTCAGCAGAAGGTATTAATATCAGAGTAAATTCAGTAGAAAATAGAATTTCAGCTCTGGAAGAAAGAATATCAGATAATGAGCACAGGCTGAGTAATCTTGAATGCACAGAGGATAGACATGAAAAAAATGCACAGATCATGATCATAATTTCCAAGAATTATGGGATAAAATAAAAAAATAATGTGAGAGTGTTTGGGATAGGGGAGAACACTGAACAACAAATAGCACAAAGAAATTTTCAATGAGATAATCAAAGAAAATTTCCCTCATATCAGAATAGAACCAGATATTCACATTCAAGAGGCCTATAGGAAACCAAATAGATCTAACAAAATGAGAAACTCACCAAGAAACATTATATTCAAAATGAATAACAGAGAGAAAACAAGGAAAGAATATTAAAAGTGGTAAGAGAAAAACACCAAGTCACATTCAGAGGCAAACCAATAAAGATCACTGTGGATTTTTCAAATCAGACCATAAAGGCAAGGAGAGCATGGAATGAACATTTTCAAACATTGAAAGAAAATAATTTTCTGTCAAATATACTATATCCAGCGAAACTTAGCTTCAAATTTGATGGGGTGATAAAACTTTCTATAATAAGAACAAAATAGCAACATACATGAGCACAAAACCAGCTCCACAGAGAATGCTCAAACAAAAACTTCAAACAAAGGAATAAGCAAACAACTCCCAAAGCCCACAATCAGAGGAAAGTCAATCAAAGCATAACTCACTAAAAGATATCCAAGATGACACAAAATACAACAAAGATCACAATGCCAGACAACTAATCAGTGAAATGGAAGGATACAACATCAACACCCAGAAATCAATAGCTTTCCTATACTCTAACAGCAATCTACCAAAGAAGAAATCAGGAAATCCATCCCATTCACAATAACCTCAAAAAGAAAAAAATATTTGGGAATTAATCTGACAAAGAAAGTAAAAGACCTCTACAATGAAAACTATTGAACACTGAAGAAAGAAATCAAAGATCTGAGAAGATGAAAAAAATCCCATTTTCTTGGTTCTTGGTTAGGCAGAATAAATATAGTTAAAATGGCCATTCTGCCAAAAGAATTCAAGGCAACCCCCTTCAAGATACCAATGCCATTCTTCACAGATATAGAAAAATCAATTCTCAAGTTCATTTGGAACAATAAGAAACCGAAATAGCCAAAGCACTACTAAGCAAAAAAAAAAAAGAGAGAGAGAGAGAGAGAGAGAAATAGGAGGTGGAAATCACAATACCTGACCTGATACCATAGAGATGTAGTAACAAAAACAGCATAGTATTGTTATCATAATAAGCAAGAATAGACACTTGTCAGCGTCTTAAAAACAAGTCTTTAACCATATAGTATTTGATAAAAGGGGCAAAAATATAGGTAGGAGGAAAGACAGCCTGTTTAACAAATGGTACTGGACAAACTGAACAGCCATATGTAGACAATTGAAACTAAATCCTTATCTCTCACTGCACAAAAATCAAATCAAAATGGATCAAAGAACTAGGAATTACACCAACAATCAATTATTAGAAGAAATAATAGGATCATTACTCCAACGTACTGGTGTAGGCACCTTCTTCCTCAGCAAGACTCCTATAACACAAGAATCAAAATCAAGAATCAGTGAATGGGATGCCATTAAATTGAAAAGCTCCTGCACAGCTAAGTAATTAGTCAAGAGTGTCAAGAGGGGGCTGGAGCAGTGGCTCAGTGGTTATGGCGCTTGCCTGGCATGCGCAAGTACACGGGTTCAAACCCCAGCACCCACATACACAACCAAGTGTCAGAGCAATGAAAGCCATGTGAAAAACTCAATATAAATTGATTCTCTCTCTCTCTCTTTCTCTCTCTCTCTCTCAATGTCCTCTCTTTAAAAAAAAAAAAAAAGAGTGTCAAGAGGAAAAAAACTACAGAATGGGAGAAAATCATGGCCTGCTACCTCTCCAACAGGGGGATAATATCTAGAATGTACAAAGAACTCAAAAAACACAAATATTCCAATCAATAAATGGGCTATAGAACTAAACAGAACCTTCTCAACAGAAGAAGTTCAAAAGCCAAAAGATATATGAGCAAACGTTCCACGTCACTAGCAATCAGAGAAATACAAATCCAAACCACACTGAGATTCCACCTCACTCTAGTTAGAATGGCAAAAATGAAGAATATGAATAATAACAGATGCTGGAGGGTTTGTGGGAGGAAAGAAACACTAACACACTGTTGGTGGGACTGCGAACTTTTACAGCCCCTCTGGAGAGCAGTGTGTAGACTCCTCAATTACACAACCCAGCTATCCCTCTCCTGAGTATTTTCCCAGAAGAGCTAGAATCAGCTTATTACAGAGATACAGCTATATCAATATTTATAGAAGCTCAATTAACAATAATGAAATTATGGAAACAACCTAGATGTCCATCACTGGATGAATGGATCCAAAAACTGTGGTGTGTATATATATACAATAGAGTTCTACTCAGCTATTAGAATGATATCATGGTTTTGGCAGGTAAATGGATGGAAATTGAAAAAAATCATGCTGAGTGAAACAAGCCAAAGCCAGAGACTTAAGGGTCGAATGTTTCTCTATATATAGAAGCTAGAGTAAAACCTAAGATAGGATGAAAGTTAGTCAAGTTTATTTGATAGACCCACCAAATCTGAAGTAACACATAAGCTGCAGGCACTATGGGGAGGAGGACAAAGGGAGGGAGGAGAGGAAAGGAAAAGGAGGGGAGGTGTTCAACACTGTAGAGTACAGTTGACTCCCATGAGAACTCCAAATATACCCAAGCAGGTGTACAAATCTAGTAATTTCAGTGCTTAAGTTACATGTATACACTCACGAGATCAGGGAATGAGGGAAGAGGGGCAGATCGTGGACAAGGATTGGGTTTAAGCAACTGTCAATATGCATGCATGTATGAATATGAACCAACAAATCCATTCTTTATGTAAGAAAAAGCTGAGCCAATAAAAATTTTAAAAAGAAAGGATCCATACAGCCTTAATCTCTATCCTTCCCTTCTTGTGAAAACTTCTTAGTAACATAAATATTTTATATTTCTAATTCATGTTTTCTTACCTCCATTTCATTCTTTAATCATTTAATCAAGTATCTGCACTCACTGTTCCACTGAAATAACTTTTCTGCAGGAGTTAATGATTTCCTAAGTGCAGAATTTTTTTCTTCTCGTTTACCTAATCTTTCTGCCTTGGCCATTGCCTCCTTGAAATTCTCTCCCACTACAGTTCCTGTATTGCCACATGTCTCTGGGCTTCCTTCTGCCTTGGAATAGTTCTTGCCACTCCACTGGCTTCTGTCCCTCAACTTCTCTCTTGTTCTTCACCCCCACCCATGATCCTAACCATCCCAATAACTTCAATTACCACCTACTCTCTGATCGTTACCACAATCCTCGTCCCCTCCCGCTATCCCTCCCAAGCTCTAGATCCATATTTTCTGTCGTCAACTGGATGTTCCAGCTGACTGTTCCTCTCAAATGTGAAGACAGCATGTCTAAAATCAAACCCAAGCTTCTCTTTGCATCCCAGCTCCCTCCCCTTCAATGCCTATCCCAATGCCACATTCTGGGCCTTGGGAGAATGAGAAAGGGGCACCATTTGTCTTGACCACACTCAAGTGGACAAGAGCTCTCAGGGAAGATGTTAGCCCTCACATCCCCCCTGCTGGGTGGCTTTGTGGAGTGTACAGATCGGGCAACTGTTTGTTATCACTCAAAGTTACAAAGTCAGCGTTATTACTTTCATACCTGTTCAGACTTCACAGTCTGTCTATTTTATCTTGGAAGTATCTGTACTGTATTTCCTAATGGAAATATCTATTAGAGAAAAAATGCTTTTGCTTGGCATGTTGACCCTCAATTCATATACTATATAACAACAAAACTTCATTGCTTTATTGCACATTGTTAGGGGGAGTAGATGACCCTTTAGGGTAGATTTACTTTGGAGACTACTGGTAATGAAGCCCAAACTTCATAGCACAATGTACAAGATCTTTTATCACTGGCAGTAAAATGCCTTTCCTGTCTCATGTTTCATTCCTCTATGCCTGCTCTACTGAGGGAGGGCACAGTACTTGGTTCTTTCTTTTTCTTTCTTTCTTTTTCTTTCAGACAGAGAGGAGAGAATCAATTTTATTTTATTTTTTCATCTGGCCTGTGTTTCTCCGACACTCAGTTGTATATGTAGTGCTGGGGTTTGAACCCAGATCCTTGCACAGGCCAGGAAAGTTCTCCAACCACTGAGCCACCACTCCAGCCCCATTGGTGTTTCTTTACAGGGTGCACATGGCTCTGTTTGCACATGCCGTGGTTCTCTTGAGCTTCCTTATCTCTTCTTTCCAGCACTCTTATCTTTCAAGGTTTGGCTCAAAGATTACTTATTCAGTCATATTTCCTCCAATATTTTTCTCACCTCCTTCTCCAGCTGCCACCCAGGGTAGAGTAACTCCTTCTTCTATATGCCCAAAGCTCCTCCTGTGTGAACTGAGCACAATGACATTCTCATGCCAGTCGTGATTTTCTTTACCTGACTCCTCCCACCCAAATTAGACTTTACTTTCTCTGAAACAGAAGTCATGTCTTACTCACCTTTGCATAGCAAAGACTTTGTACTGTTTGACATATTGTGGGTGCTTTGTGAAGGTTGAATGAGTGAATGAATGTAAGTAAATATATTTAATTAAAGGTCTCCTCAAAGACGCTGGGCCGCTCCAGGAAGCAGAGGTCTCCTTTTCCCTGTGCCCAAGAAGTGCTGGAAAGAATTCACACACTGTCTACATGAGTAGTCGAGATGTACTTCAACACAAGGGTTGTACCCTTCCAACCTTAAAATGTCATGTTTCTCTCCTCCTCACAGCCCATAAGGCACCTTCAGCATCTACAGAAAAGCACTGAGTTTCTGTAGTTCTGCTACTGCTACTTAATTCCTCCAGGCAGTGCTAAAATGATGTTCTTTCTCAATTTTATCATGAAGGCAATGGTCTTAAAATATATACACAAGTTCCTTACAATCCTCTGTTTAGGAGGTGGAGCCCTGTTCTTCTCTCCTTAAATGTGGGCTGGAATTTATGACATGATTCTAAAGAATTAAGTAGAGGTGGTAACATAAGACTTTTAGATCTTTTAGACTTCTAGAACTTTATATGACAAAAGGCAATCTTGCTTGCTGTCTAATGGTTTGCTCTCAGTGAGGAAGCCTAGCTTCCAAGTCTGAGAGGACATCCACGTTCCCTACATAGACCCCTTTGGAAGCAGGTCCTGCTGCACTGTTCAAGGCTGCAGATGACTTCAAGGTCTGGAATATCTTAACTGCAGTTTCCAAAACCATCCAACTAAGGACAGCATGGATTCTCAGCCTTCAAACCCTTTGAGATAATAAATGTTTACTATTTTAAGACACTAAAGTTTGGGGTAATTTGTTAGGCAGTAAAAGCTAATTAATATATGCAAGGACTTTCTTTGATTTGAGCCAACCCCCAGAATATTAGAAATAGCCCATCCTTCCTTCTGCAATCCTTTGGAAAAGATAATTTTAATGCAAAAAGAAAAAAACAGAAGTAATATTTTCCAAGGCAGGAAGTAGATTTATGAAACTCATTAACCCACAGAGTGTGATAGATTTGAACATATTTCTAGGCTTGAGAAGGACTCAGCTAAATTTAAGGATGATATTCATTTATTCACTCATTTATAAATCACTCTAAAGCACCTATTCTGTGTCAGCCATTGTACCTGATGATGGCATGCTACTTGGTCATTAAGGAAAAGGCTTATGCTTGGAGAGGCATCAGGTGTCCTCTCAGGATGTAACGATAGCCATTGCACCTTTCTTCAAACACACCAAAGTGGTCCCTCTGGGAGAAGAGCTGCACTGAGAAGAAAAGGCTTCAAGAGCACTCATTATGCCCTTGAATTTAAGGTTTTTGAGTTGATCACTCACAGACTTCTAAATTAAAAAAACCTATCATTTTTATCTCTATAGTATCCATGAATCTCTTTGAATAAGTGTGCCCTCTCCGTTAAGAACTGCAGACACAGAGAAACGTGCCGATCACAAAACATCACTAAAGCTGAAAACCTACTGGAGTCTCACTGTGCTTTTCCCATCCAGAAATTTTTAGACACTTTAACAGGAAATTTGTAGCACAGATGGAGAATGGATTTCATCTAAGTTAAGCACAGTAAATGAGCGGGTGGGGGAGGGGACCTGGAAACCTTCAAAGATCAAGAAGCAGTATGAGACACTTTAAGGACTCAGATTGTATAAATGCTTGCAGGCTACGAGTGTTTTCATACACCGCTATTATGGAACCTGCAATTAAGGTGTTTGAGCGTTTTCTTAAATACATACGTATGCCCTCATAGGGAGATCAATCTCCTTTCATTAAAAAATAAAACATGGTAGGTATACAGAGCTGTTTCTGTGCCCCAGGAAGGCGCAGCACGACTCTTGGAAATGCAGTCCCCCCCTCAAGCCAAGTCAGTCTAACCTGTGTAAAGATATAATTTGCTGCACCTCTGAGAGCTTACAGACAGCAACACCTCCCTAGGAGCCTGCCACTTCTCCTACAAACCCCAAAACAAAGATGTATGGAAAAGCCCTGCCAGCAAGCGAGTGAGGGAATGTGTTTTCTTGGCTACATCCAAGGAGGGGATTTGTGTGACGCTTCTGTCATCCCTTAACTAAGAGCACAAGCACGCCATACACCTGCAGCCTCTCCGGAAGCAAGCCTTCATATTTCTTTTAGCCAGGTTTCCTAAAGGGAGGGGTACAAATGGAAGCCCCACATCTTAGCCCAGCCAATGCCAGCAGCAACACTCTTCCCAGAACCTACTCTTAACAACTCTATCTTAATAAAATAGTCCTCAAAGTGTGATAACTGGACCATGTTGGCATTACCTTGCAACATACAAGAAATAAAATTCCTCCTATGTATACATATATATGTGTATTTCAAAACATGTTATACATAATAAATACATACAATTTTACTTGTCAATTTTTAAAAAAATTAAAAATAACAAACAAATGAAAATTCTCAGGCCCCCACCCTGGACCTTTTGAATTAGAAACTCTGAGGTTGGACCTCATCATCTGCATTTTTAACAAGTCTTCCAGGTGATTCTGATATAGGTTAAATGTTGAGAACCACTGCCTCAGAGAATCGAGTTATGCATGGTCCCACTCCATTGGCTAGTTGCAGAATAACATGAATAGTAGAGGAAAACACGATTGTTTTCAGAGGTTATAAAGTAATTGTGCTTCTACACTTGCAAATGAAAAATGTATGGCCTCTTGTCTTACCTAACTTATTTTAAGAAACATGGTTAAAATCTCAAGAGACTATCTACCACCATTGAATGGTAGCAAGAGGAAGTGGTGTTTGTTCACCCTGGATCCACTAATCTCAGACTTTCTAGAGGGTCTGAGCCTGGTTGATCACATTTCATATTGGATTGATGCTTTCCTAGAAGTGAAGGGCAGCAGGTGTGCGGCTTCTGTGTTTAAAATAGGTAACTATGTTGGAACTGTGAAAGTGCACCAAGGCCTGGATAGAGGAAAGTGGTTGTCCTGCGACAAACTGCCACATCCAAGTGTATCACAGAAGAGCACTAGATTCAGGACAAAGACAGGTGGTGGACCATGATATTACGCCATCATTCCCTCCTGTCATTCAATTTTTTGCTTAGAAAATGTAAGCTCCCTTCAGAGTTGAAGAGGAGAAGGACCCATTGCTTCCACTTACATAAAGTAGCCTCTCAATTCAAGGCTTTCATAGCTATTAAGATAATGTTAGCACAGTGCTTCTGACTTACAAATGCAAAGAACTGAATAACATAGTGTAGATTTATTATAAGCAACAGGAAGCAAACATGTCAGAGCATAAAAACACTGCACATCAAATATTTCATTGTTCTTCTCCGCATGCTTACTCCACCCCACAGTTGTCATTAATCTCAGGAAGCTGACCTGTAATTTCCTTCATCATAACCACTCAGTTACAGCCCTGAAGGTAAGAATTTTTTATCTCTTAAGGTTCAGTGAAAATGATTTCTACAATCACGTTGCTTGATATTAGTCCATGCT
>PVKS010009219.1:0-64843 GCA_004027875.1 Aplodontia rufa
AAAGAAAGAAAGAAAGAAACTACGTGACTGGAAATAAAATGTTCAGGAAATGTAATGCAATTATGTTTCTAATTAAACTCATATCAGTGTTTTCTTTTAGGTTCAGGCTGGTAATTTTATTTTATTTATGCTACTAAAATAATGTTTTACCCCTGAATATGACCATGATATATTTCAAATGTATACAATACTATTATACAGTCATAATCACTATGTGGAAATTATTAAAGTGCATTTGTCATATTTTTTAATGTCTACTCATCATGATTCTAAAAATACAATTAAAGTTACTAATACTATAATAGAGAATTAGAAGCTGCTTTTGTTAAAAGCACTGACTCTTCCATTGTGCCTACAGATGCCCAGTGGGTAACCAAATGCAGATAAATCTTGGCATCTCTGCTTTCATTTCGTATCTACCATCTATGTTACCTTAAACTTTGGGTAATACAGGAATATAGGCGTAGTAATACAAGATTTATCGACCCTAAATTTACCTGACCTATCTTGTTCCCCTTCAAGATTGAGGACACTAAGACAAGAGCAACAAAGGTTTTTTCAAGATTTGCAGGGACATTACAACCCCCTGGAGCAGCACCTACATGTCTTCAGTCATTGCCTTATACCTTCCAGGGATAGTAGAGACTTGCGATCACCCAATATGAGACTGTCCCCCTAAGCAGAAGCAATCATCTCATGGGAACCAAATTGCCCCCTTCCAGGATCATAGATCTGATAGATAAATACCCACGCAGTAAATGGAGATCACCTCCTCAAGTACTAAGGACTTCCCCGGAGCCACATAGCAGGACCAGAACTGAGATAATAATTATCAACCAGAGCACAGCTTGACCAAGACTTTCTAATCATGCATAAATCTCACCTGCTGCCCAAATGCCCCCAAGACCGGACTGAGACACTTGATCTGACTCTGCCTTCCCCATGGTGCTGTATTGACTAAAGTTCCTTGCCTACTTTACATCATTACTTTTCCCGTTTGGTTTTGGGGGTGAGTAGACAGTCCTGGTTTGTTTGGACCCCAGAGTTGGGCCTCTGGCCTAGGTCTCCAGTATCAATTCTTTCAGGAAGACAATAGAGTGAGAATGGCCATACTCAGCACTGAACAGAGACTAGCAAGCTCCTCTCACCCTGCGTGGGATTCTTCTGGACAGAAAATCCCTAACTTGAGGCTTTTTGGGATAAAGAACTGATAACACCATCCAAGGTCTGATCCACTTGCTTCATGGATTCTACTGCTTAAAAGGTATCCCTACTCTTTCTAAGTGCATACATTCACATCAAAGATAAAATTAAGTAGTTCCAAGGAAAGCTAATGATTTACAGCTTAAACTATGAAGTTTACTTTTTCATGCAATTATTTTGTTGAATCATAATTTAACTTACATTTTTATGTGCGGGAACAGGAATCCTCAGGGTCTGAAAAGGAAAGGGCATATAATCATTCTTTAATGTCCTTTATCGTTCATAACTTTCATTATGATGATTGCTAGTGATGTGGTTACCACCTATATACTGTAGAACATGTTCATAATTTTGTTCTTTATAGCAGATCGTTATACACAGCAAATGAACCACCACAAATAATTATTTATGCATTTTAAAGAATTGTAGGAATCACAATTACCTCGTTGCCTATCAGCAGAGTTTGATGAGTGGAGAGCAGTGTCAAAGTCTCTTTCACCAGAATACGCATGGGAGTTTCCGAGGCCAGGACACAAAAGTAGGCAGCGCCAAGAGCTAGCAAACTCCCGTGCAGCAGCATCCCCATGGCTTTGAAATGTTCACCCTTTGTCTTTGGCAAAGAAAATGTGCAGCATGAGATTGCATCCTCAACCAATTTATTCTCTCTTTGAGGAAATGAATAATTTCTAACAATCAGATAGAGAATACCCAACAATGGCAAATGTTGAAACTAAATGTTTCCAATGCCTTGTGTCTTAAATAAATTTATTTTTTATTTTTTTTCCAGTTCTAAGTATGGACCTGGGGCTTGTATATACTAGGAAAGTGCTCTACCACTGGAGTATATACCCAATCTTTAAACTTTCTTAATTTAATTTTTTTTTAAATTTTGAGATAGAGTATTACTAAATTGCCTGGGCTGACTTTGAACTCAAGATCTCCTGTCTCAGCCTCCCAAGTAGCTGGGATTAAAATGTTGTGCCACCTTGCCCAGCTTATCTTTTAATAATTAAAAATCTCTACTTCTTCCTCTTTAAAAACATGTTCTATGACAAAAGAAAATGTGCGGGTTGATATAACATTACTCCACATTTACATTTGTTAAAATCAGAAGGTTAAATCTATTTTTTAAAGGAGTTGTACAAAGATCAATAGAAACCACTAAACAAGAATTTTATGTTAAATGGTACTGTCTTTTCAGATGAAGTAACTTCTATGGTGGTTGTGGCTGGATTGATCTGTTGCAAAGATAATTTAAAATACCGGTGGAGAGACAGTGTTTAAAATAGATACCACCAGGGCTGGAATGGTGGCTCAGCAAAGACCCAGGTTTGAAGTTCAGCACCACATGCACAATTAAGGTCAAAGAAACAAAGCCCAGATGAAAAAATAAATAAAATTGATTCTCTCTTTGTTTCCTCTCTCTCCCTCTCTCTTTAACAAAAAAAAAAAAAAGATGGAAAAAGAGAGACCACCAAAACTTGGTAGGATCAAGTTGTGTTCAAAGAGTCTTGATTAGGATTCTTTCTATTCTCAGTGACCCAAATCCTAACCGAAACGTGGTGAAGATAAGCGAATTTGTTGGTTCGTGTAATGGGGGTGAAAGTTCCTGTATGACCTACTTGTTTTGGTGTCTCTTCCCTGACTCCATTTTCAGATAGTTCTCCCACTGTAGCCCTCCAGTGAGGCCAGAACTCCTTGATCTATATGTGTGTTGTCATGAACCCCAGGAAAAATCCAGTTTTTCTTTTCTTTTTATTTTTTTAAACCAAGTATTGAACCCAGAGGCACTTCACCCCTGAGGCACATCCCGACCCTTTTTATTTTTTATTGTGAGACAAAAGTCTTGCCAAGTTGCTTTGGGCCTTGCTAAATTGCTGAGGCTGGCTTTGAACTTGCCATCTTCCTGCCTAAGCCTCCCCAGCTGCTGGGATTACAGGTGTGCACCACCACGCCCACCCGGGTTTTGCTTTTCTGATGATTCAATCAAAACAACTCAGATGCTTTGTGACAAAGGTCACATGTTCACCCTTGAACTGTGGCTAGGGGCATGAGATATACTCATTGATTCTACCTAAGTTGGAAATAGACTTCATTCCCTGCTACGCAGCTGAGGAAAGTGGGGTCCTAGGTAGTTGTAAGAGGGCTAAAGATGCTAAGAAGGTAATCAATAAATACCTGGGACAAACACATAAAATGGGAGTGGTCTGTCCCATGAGTGCCACAAAAGGGGTCCTTCCACACCTTGGGTGGGCTATGTACTCAAAGGAATCAGCCTTTGTTTCTTATGCTCAAACCTATATTTCAAGAAAAGAGCAAATAAGGCTCTCTTTTAGACTGTATATCCTTCTTCCCTGGCCCAGTACAAAGAGTGGAAGGGAGGGCTTCAGTTTGCATCCCAAGTAGTTGTTCTGGTGGCCTGGAAGCCTAATTAAGGACTATCTTGAGCATCTAACAGAGGTGGTACCAAACACAAATTATTACCCAGAACACTTTTCCAAAGCTGGATGAGAAGCAGAGGCAACTAGGAGGTAGACACACCTCTAACATATATGTAATCCCAGCTCTGAACAGGCAGGATAAAAACACACATTTCAGTGGCATCCTGCCCACACTGTGTCTGTTTGTAATGTCTGAGCTCTTAGGCATGACCAATCTGAACACTTGAGAGACATTGGCTCACTTCAGGGAATCTATTATGAATTGCATTAGGCTTCGATCAAGAGCCTTTTAAAATGGTGCTTCAGGAACACAAGCTGAGTTCTGAAAGGGCCAAAGGGTATGAAAGGATTCTCTCTGCCTCCCCTCTGACACCTTTGGGCTACAATGAGGAAATGTGGGTTTAGATAAAGCTTAAAGAAAAATTGCCAAATAGTTTATAATTCTAGAACCTTAAAATTTTGAGTGTTAAATTATTCTTCTCCTGCTCCTCCTTCTCTTTCTCCTTCTCTTTCTCCTTTTTTTGGTACCAGGGATTGAATCCAGGGTCTCTTAACCACAGAGCCACATCCCCATCCCTTTTTACATTTTAAGTCAGGGTCTTGCTAAGTTGCTTATGGTGTCATTTATTTTCCGAGGCTGGCTTTGAACTTGTGATCCTCCTACCTCAGCCTCTCTGAGCTGTTGGGATTACAACTGTGTGCCACCATGCCTGGCTTAAGTGTTAAATTCTATCATAGGGCTGCACCCCTAGAGGTGGTAGGAGATTGGGATGACAATGTACTAGCCTTCTCTGAGAAGGAGAAAGCTTACCAACCAACCACTAGAGGAATGGAAGAGGAAATGGGAAATGTGTAAATGATGTAAACGATAAAGGTGTCACCTTACCTGCTGCTCTCTAAGCACTCATTCGTGACACTCTTGGACTTATTTATTTATTTATTTATTTTTCAAAGAGTGTGAAAGAGGGAGAGAGAGAGAGAGAGAAAGAGAAAGAAACAACTTTATTTAGTTTTTCATATGGCTTTTGTTGCTCTGACACTTAGTTGTGTATGTGGTGCTGGGGTTCGAACCTGTGTCCTCATGTATGCCAGGCAAAGCACCAAAACCACTGAGCCACTGCTCCAGCCGCCTTTCTTATCCATTTTTAAGTGTACAATTCAGTAGTTTTAAGTACATTAGAATGTTGTGCAACAAATCTCCAAACTTGGAAAACTAAAACTTGGGTACCATTAGACAGTAACTCCCAATTTCCCCTCCTTGCCACACCTGGCACCTACTCTTCTACTTTTTGTCTCTATGAATTTAACTACTCCAGATACCTCCATCATATTGTATTTGTCTTTTTGTCACTGGCTTATTTCACTTAGCATTATGTCTGTCCTCAAGGTTCATTCGTGTTGTATCATGTGAGACTTTCCTTCCTTTTTAAGGCTGAATAATTTCCATGGTATGTTTTGATCACATTTTGTTTATCCCTTTGTATGTTTTTGGTTTGGGTGGCACTGGGGATAGAACCCAGGGCCTTGAGTGTGCAAAGTGTTCACTCTACCACTGAGCTACAACCCCAGCCCTAGCTCTTTGTCTGTTGAGGGACACTTAGGCTGCTTCCAAATTTGCCTCTTGTGAATAGTACTGCCTATGAACATGGTGTAAAAAATTATACTTCTGTCTCTTTCTTTCAAAGTCTTACTTTATGTTGCCCAGACTGGTCTCCAACAGCCAGGTTCAGGTGCTTCTCCTGTCCTTCAATCCCCTGAATAGTTGAGACTGTAGGCATACATCACACACCTGGCTAAAATTCTTTTTTTTTTTTTTAAAGAGAGAAGGACAGTGAGTGAGTGAGAGAGAGAATCAAATTTTATTGAGTTTTTCACATGACTTTTGTTGCTCTGACACTGAGTTGTGTATATGGGTGCTGGAGTTTGAACCCGAGTACTCTCACATGCCGGGCAAGCACTGTAACCGCGGAGCCACCACTCCAGCCCCCCTGGCTAAAATTCTTATAAAATTGCTGTGTCATAAGCTTTTTCTTTGAGTCTGATCTCCTTAACCTGATTACAAACTAACTCAGAATAGGGACTGGAAAATGATGCATTTGAAAAAGCTTTATTAATATAAAATTCCAAATAAAAAGTTAATAATTTAATCTCCTTTGTAGAAGAATGCCACATAAGTTACTCAGATGCTCCCCACTCAAGGAGGTGGAGCATAATCCCCTTTTGTTTAAATATGGGATTCACACAATGGCTTTGTTTTAAAAAGATAGAACAAAAAGGGGAGAATATGAGGAGTAACTTTACCTGGAGTAACCTGATAAACTCTGTCTCAGTTATGCAATGAAGGCCAATATTGACATGGTTAACTCATGTTAATAGCATGTACCTTTGATATGATGTGATAATAATGGCACTTTATCCCCCTCCCAAACCTATAACCTCCATCTAACCATGAGCAAAATAATACTCATACCCAAATAACAGGATAAAACCCTTGACCAGTGCCCCTCAAAACTATTAAGGTCATTAAAAATAAAACAAAAATGAGCAGTCTCAGAAGCTATCACAGTTCAGAGGCATTTGGACATGATGATTAAATGTAATATGCTCCTTAAAGAGATCCAGGAACAGGCAGAGGACAATTGATAAAACTAAGAAGAGAAAGAAAAAAAAATCCTGCAGCTTCTAGTGAACTACCAATGTCGGTTTCTCAGTCATGACAAATGTACCATAGTAATGTTCACATAAGGGAAACTGGATGCAGGGTACACTGGAACTCTCTATAATACTCTTGCAACTTTTCTGGGCATCTAAAATTACCTGAAATGTTTATTTTTAAAGAACAGTCTGGGTCATTCTCTGCTCAGAGACAGTCCACTCTCTCTTGAGAGTGCTCTCTGCTTGAGCCTTACTCTGCTTTTACTTTACTTTCACCTCTCTTTCACTATAATAAAATTCTCTTGCATGGAAAAACAAAAAACAAAAGAACAACCAGTCTGGGCAAGGCCTTTAGCACAGTTGGTAGAGCACTGGCCTAGACCATGCTAAGGCATTGGGTACAATCTCCAGCACTGGGGTGGTGTAGGGAGAGGTGATCCTTCAAGTTGAAAAAAGTTATTGATTGTTTTTATTGTTATTATTTTTAAAAGACTTTGTATCTCATGACTTCCTTGTACAGGACCATTTCACCTCTCTACTAGATGCATCTTGAGAATGGGTTTTTATTTAATTGATCTTTTTCTCCTTGAAGACTACCCTATTGTGGGCACTTAATGTTTCATGAATAAATAAGTGAATGAATAAGCAGGTCCTTGGTTATATTAACTGAACAAATTAATGTGAATACTCTGGAAATTCAAGAAGTCTATTACCTGTGTTGGGAAACTGAAATAACAGAAACAACTTTGGCAGGAGTCTTTGAAAACAGAGAGAACAAAGCTCAGTTACAGACATCAAGCCAATGCGAACAACTGTGACATTTTAAAAAATCTACATTATTTTAGGGGAATAGAAAGAAATCAGCAGTCAGTACTCTGAATTCTAAAGAATTATCGGTAATAATATAATTTAGAAAAAGGACTTTTAATAATACATAATAATGTTATTTAAATTTATAAAATATAAATATAATAATATATAATATATATTTAAAATAATAATGTTCAAAAAGGTACGTTAGTGGGTAACATCCATCCTTTTGTCCCAAAACCTTTATCTCTATTAGTGGTTTGCAAATTGGTAACACGTTTTTGTAAATTGGTAACTGTGGTTTTTACCATATGCCGTAGTTTAAGGTCAAATGGCTTTTCCATGAACTGATTCTAATCAATCAACTGAGCATGATCCCCCAAAGTTTTTGTGGTGAGAAAATGTTAATTGATAACATCTCCTTTTCTTCTCGACTCTATTTTAATCTCCATCCCTTCAATCGCCAATCATATCTTTATTAGAATATTTTTGAACCCCCAAAAAAGATATAGGAAAATACACACAGAACTTCCCCTTGGCATTGTAAATATGTTTTTTGATGGTTTTTTCCCCATCTTTACTTCTGCAGAGTTTTACAGTGGTGTAATCAATGAATATGTACCATTTGCATTTATTTTATTTTATTTTTTTTTTGCTTATGACTTTCTCATTTGTACTTTTTTTTTTAAGAGAGAGAGGGACAGTGACATAGAGAGAGAGAATCAATTTTATTCAGTTTTTTATGTGGCTTTTGTTGCTGCAACACTTCGTTGTGTTCATGGTGCTAGGGTTCAAACCTGTGTTCTTGTGCATGCCAGGGAAACGTCATAACTGCTGAGCCACTGCTCCAGTCCCTCATTTGTACTTGTATATAGTTTTGTACGTATGTAGGTTCCTACTTATTATTTTAATGGTACATGCTATTAGATGAAACTGATGTATCAGTTTATTTTACCACTTTCCAACTTGTAGGCTTGTAGGGGTTATCTCTAGCATTACACAATTTTAAACAACACAATTAGAAATCCCTTTGTAAACTAGGAATGGAACCACCTTTTGACCCAACTATGCCACTCATGGGTGTTTTCCCAAAAGAGCTAGAATTGGCATACTACAGAGACACAGCTACATCAGTGTTTATAGCAGCTCAATCTATAATAGCTAAACTATGGAACTAACCAAGATGTCCCTTGCTGGATGAATAGATTCAAAACTGTGGTATATATATATACAATGGAGTTCTACTCTGCTATTAGAGAGAATTATATCATGGCATTTGCAGCTAAATGGATGGAGATAGAAAAAAATTATGCTGAGTGAAATATCCCAAACTCAGAGACTTCAGGGCCGAATGTTTTCTCTCATATGTGGAAGCTAGAGTAAATCATAAGACAGGATGAAAGTTAGCTAAGTTTAAGTAATAAACCCATGAAAGTTGAAATTTCACAGAAGCTGGGGGAACCATAACTATGAAGGTGTGAGAGAAGGGAAGGAGGCAGGAACACTCGACTCCCATGGGAAGAGTAACTATACACAGGCAGGCAGAGAAACTCAAAAATTTCAAAAATTAGTATACATGTATATGTTCATTTCCAATTATAGTATGTGAGTATTACAGACAAGACATGAGATCGGGAAATGGATGAAGGGATGGAGATCCTGAACTAGGATTGGCCTTAATTTACTACCTTACTATATCAATATCCATGTATGTATGAATATGTAATAATGATTCCCTCTAATATGTAAGACTTGTCAAACAAACAAACAAACAAAAGAAACCCCTTTGTAGGACTGGAGTGATGGCTCAGCAGTATCACGCTTGCCTGCCATGTGTGAGGACCCAGGTTTGAACCCCAGCACCACATACATAACTAAGTATCAGAGCAATAAAAAACTAAAGAAATAAAATAAAATTGTCTCTTCCTCTCTCTCTCTCTTAAAAAAATAAAAAAGAAAGACACCTCTTTGTATAATTTTTTTCTTTTTTCTTTTTTTTGACATCAGAGATTGAACCTAGAGGCATTTAACCATTGATCGACATCCCTGGCCCTTTCCATTTTTTTATTTTGAGATGGTGTCTCACTAAGCTGCTTAGGGCCTTGCTAAATTTCTGAGGCTGATATACTGAACAAATACTAGTCAAAAGAAGGCGCATACCAATAGTGGAAAAAGAATTAATGTTGGAAGATATTATAAGGATGAAGAAGTTCATAGTAGGTATAAGTAGTATCTTATGGTAGTTTTATGTTTCACTACATTAATTTTGCTACAAGCTAAATCAAACATTTTTCAAAAGTACATAAGCAGGGGCTGGAGTGGTGACTCAGTGGTTATGGCACTTGCCTGGTATGCGCCAGTACATGGGTTCGAACCCCAGCACCACGTACACAATGAAGTGTCGGAGCAACGAAAGCCACATGAAAAACTAAATAATAAAAATTATTTGTCTCTTTCCTCTATCTCACTGTCCCTCAATCTTTAAAAAAAAAACAGTGCATAAGTAGTTGACTGAAAAGTGGAGACTTGACTGATTTGCCTTTTCTCTCTTTTTATTTCAGGATCTAGTTGTGTACTGGAAAACATTTCCCACCCAAATCTAGAGCTTTTATCTTGGTTTTATAGTTTCTTATTGTTTTGAGGTTGGTTTTTTTAATGGAATCTGGATACCTTGTGTCCATTTTCCCCCTTCAAGTAAATATTTTTTTCTTACATATTTAAAAGTGAACAACAGACAGTATG
Organism: Aplodontia rufa; assembly: GCA_004027875.1. NCBI lineage: Eukaryota > Metazoa > Chordata > Mammalia > Rodentia > Aplodontiidae > Aplodontia > Aplodontia rufa. The sequence continues at coordinate 9,852 of PVKS010009219.1, forward strand.
ACATTATCACTAATACTTCCATATGCATAGCAAGAAAATTGTATTAAATATCACATCTAATACAATAAAAGTAACACTTCCTTTTTATCATCTAATTGCCAGGCTACAAAGTTCCCAATGTATCCCCCCAAATTCCTTTACATCTTTATGTGCAAACCATGAGCATGTGATTCATCTAGGTGATATGTACCTCAGATCTCTTTAATTTCAAACAATTTTTTTAAGAGAGAGAGAGAGAGAGAGAGAGAATTTTATTTAGTTATTTATGCGGCCTTCTCTGCTCCAACACTTCATTGTGTACGTGGTGCTGGGGTTTGAACTCCCGTACTTGTGCAACCCAGGCAAGCACTGCAACCCCTGAGCCACAGCTCCAGCCAGCCCCTCAAACAATTCTTTAAAGTCAACAACAGTCTTTTGTTTTAATGACACTGATCGCCTAGAGCCTAGGCCAAAGTCTTATAACATGTTCTATTTTCTGGATTTGGCTTTTCCACCTTTACAGTGTTTTTAGTTTTACACTGGAAGTTAAATCTAAAGGTGTGATTAGATTCAAGTTAAGCTTCCTCTCCATCCCTCCCTACCCACCCGTTTATTAGCAAAACAGAGTAAGGGACTTTACACTGAGTTCAGAGACATAACTAATTTCTTGTTACTTTGAGTCATAAAATTCTCCTTTAAAGTGGGAGTTATTGCATTTCTGACCTTTATTCCTTTAAAAAGTATCTAGATCTTCATCTATCTGGAAGTTACAGTGGTAAGTAGAATAAGGTGTACACTTGCTTTTTTTTTTTTTTTTTTGCTTCCTACTAATATTCTGGTATCCACAGAATTTTATTTCAATGGTCTTGGTAGGGAATGAATCTTTAAATTTGTCAAAACTCATGGAACTGTATTCTGGAAAAGGGTGAATTTTACTGTATTAAATTATGGTTCAATGAACTTAACTTTAAAATTTACTTGAATGGGTTTTCATCCAAAAAAGATACAAATGGCTAATAAACACATAAATCTTTTGCTTTATTAAAATGCAAATCAAAGCTACAAATGAGATGCCACATCACACTCATTAGAATGACTACTATTAAATAAAAAGCCAACCACAGAAAGTAACAAATGTTGCAGAGGATATGAAGAAATTGAAACCCTTGTATACACTTGGTGGGAATGTAAAATGATATAGCTGCTATGAAAAACAATATGGCAGTACCTCAAAAAATTAAAAATAGAGTTGCCATATGATCCAGAAATTCTACATCTGGGTATACACCAGCAGCAGGGTCTCAAAGAGATATTTGTATATCCATGTTCATACAGCATTATTCACAATACCAGAAACATGGAAGCAATGTCCACAGACAGATGAATGGATAAACAAAATGCAGCATGCACATACAATTGGATCTTAGCCTTAATAAAAGTATTAAAATTCAGGACTGGAGCAGTGGCTCAGCAGTTGTGGTGCTTGCCTGGTATGCTTGAGGACGTGAATTTAGACCTCAGCACCATGTACACATCTTGGAGCAGCAAAGGCCACATGAAAAACTAAAATAAAAGTTGTTTCTCTCTTTCTCTCTTCTCTCACTGTCCCTCTCTCTTTAAAAAAAAAGATTAAAATTCAATAACTGCTACACTACGGATGAAGTTTGAGGTCATTATGCTTAGTGGAATAAACCAGTCACAAAAAGACAAATATCGTAATTCCATCGTAATTCCACTTCCACGAGACTCTCAAAAGTAGTCAAAAATCATAAATACATATAATAGAATGGTGTTTTCTAGGAGCTGGGGAAGGGTAAATGGAGAGTTATAGTTCAATATGTACAGAATTTCAGTTCTGCAAAGTGGAAAGACGATGGAAGGTGGTGATGGTTGCACTATGATGTGAATATACTTAATGTCATTGAACTCTGTTTTTTAAAGAGAGAGAGAGACAAGGAGAGAGGATTGACTTTATTTAGTTTTTCATCTGGTCTTTGTTTCTCTCACACTTAGTTGTATATGTGGTACTGGGGTTCAAAGCCAGGTCCTCATGCATGCCATGCAAATGCTCCAACCACTGAGCCACCGCTCCAGCCCCTGAACTGTATTCTTAAAATGGTCAAGATGTTAAATTTTGTTATATATATTGTACCACAACTTTTAAAAAATTGGAGATAAAGGGTCTTTAATTTTCCCTATTGCATATTACACTTGCTTTGCCAACTAAGACATTAGTATATAATTTCAATCTGTTTTGTTCCATTGATAATTTTAAATCTCTTGTAATAACTGATGTGTTTATGTTCTCTTATCTGGTGGTGCGAGAGACTGCTTCTCATTGGACCTCCCTACTTGCATTCTGAAACTCATGAAACTTTTTGGTTTATGTATTAACTTCTGTACATTATTTTCTTTGAATCATGTGATTGGAGAATATTTCCTGCATTTTTCCATCTCAGACAGCAGCGAATTGTACCAATATTAATCCAAAGTTTTTGTTTTCATTTTAATATTTTCCAGCACTGTTTGTGACTTTTGAAAATTTACCTGAGTTTCTTACATGATAATCTTCCACTGTTTGTTCAAAGAAAGGAATATTCTCAGTTTAGAAAGATGATTTCTCTTTTCCTTTCTTTCTTTTTTTTTGAAAGAAAGAGGGACAGAGAGAAAAAAATCGATTTTATTCAATTTTTCATGTGTCCATTGCTCTGATACTTTGTGGTGTACATGTTGCAGAGGTTGGACCCTGAGTATGCATGCCAGGCAAGTGGGTAGCTATCCAGCCATGCTGAAGTCCTCTTTCCCTTATTTTAAAGGCATCTATCCCTGCTGGGTGAGATGACACACGTCTGTAATTCCAGCAGCTCAGGAAGCTGAGGCAGGAGGATCTCAAGTTCAAAGCCAGTGTCAGCAATTTAGTGACGCCCTAAGCAATTTAGCGAGATCTTGTCTCAAAATTAAAAGGAGCTGGGTATGTGACTTAGTGGTTAAATCTCCCTGGGTTCAAAACATAAAAACCAATAAGGGCATCTATCCCTTTCCTGTAACTGTGCTGTTAGAACTCGATTTCCGTTATGTTTTTCATATTTACTCAACACTTAAGAGTCTTATAACAGCATCCGTTTTGGTGTACAATAGCAGTTCCCAGCAGTTATCTTAAAAGACCCTTTACACGCCCCAAAATTACTGAACATTTCAAAGAGCATTTATGTGAGTTATAACTAGCAATATTTATATGTATAGTCAATTAGAAATTGAGGTTTTTTGTTTTTTGGTTTTTTTTTTTTTTGTAGTGGGGATTGAACCAAGGGGCACTTCACCATTGAACCACATCCCTAGTCCTTTTTATTTTTTATTTTGAAACAAGGTCTTGCTAAGTTGCTTAGAGCCTCACTAGGTTGCGGAGATTGGCTTTAAACTTGCCATCTTCCTGCCTCAGCCTACTCAGCCCCTGGGATAATTTCTTTCTTTTTTTTTTTTAAGAAAGAGGGGACAGAGAGAGAGAGAGAGAGAGAGAGAGACAGAGAAGCAATCTTTATTTAGTTTTTCATATGACTTTCATTTCTGGGACACTTGGTTGTGCACGTGGTGCTGGGGTTTGAACTCACGTACTCGCCCATGCCAGGCAAGCGCCATAACCACTGAGCCACCGCTCCAGCCCCAAATTTGAATTTTTTTAAGGATAAGACTATACAAGCACACATTCCATTGAAATGGCGTCATCACACTCATATGATCACCGGAAACCACTAGACATTAGGGAGTGAGAGTGAAAAAGAAAATAAAATCTTTTCCATTGAAAATAGTTTTGACACTTCTGGATCCCCTTAATGAGCCGCCGATTCCACTTCATTTCAGGATACCCGGGATCACGGTTTGAGAAACGCAGTGGGGTCCATCACAAGCTATAGTCTTCTTTCCGCTATGTTAGTGCCTTTCGGTGCTGCCCTACAACAGCAAGAAATTAAAAGTTCACAATTAGTCACATGCAACGGAACCAGACCCCAAGCCCTCTTCCGAGAGAGGCTGCATCTCGAAGCCCGCACTGCGTGCACCGCGCGCCGCAGGTCTCCCACTTCCCGGCGTGCACCGGACGTGCGGCGTGTGACGTAGACGCGCGCGGACGCACAACGTAGATGCGCGCGGACGCACGTGACCTGCGGCCCTGCGGCCCCCCCCCCACCGGCGGAAGTCTGTGGGTTCGGACCGTGACGGGGTCGCTAGGCCTTAGCTTTTTGCCTCTGGCAGGCATCCCCAGGCCAGTTCCCGCCTCCGCTCTCGCCCCCAGCAGCGAAGGAGGCGGGTGTGGGAGGCAGGGTTCCAGCCAGAGCTCCCGCCCCCTCGCGCGGTTCGCCCTGGGATCCTGTGGCTTCCTGGTCCCGCGCTCGCCTTGCGGCAGCCTCACTGTTAAACTTCGGTGGACCCGGGGGCTCCAGGCCCTTTGGTGTCGACCTACGAAACGTTTGCAAACATGTCCCGGATCGAAAAGATGAGCATTCTGGGCGTGCGGAGTTTTGGAATAGAGGACAAAGATAAGCAAATTATCGCTTTCTTCAGCCCCCTCACAATTTTGGTTGGACCTAATGGGGCGGGGAAGACGGTAAGTCCTGATTGGCCGCCATCAGTTTATTCGCCCCATCTTACGAATCCAAAAAATAAAATAAAATGGGGAGTTCAGAGGTCTGATTAGGGAAAGGAGAGGCGTCCCCACTACTCAGGCCTAAGAAGTGTCTCTGGGCGTGGCCTTTAGATAAAAGCGACTTTAGGAGTCGTCCCCGAACGAGGCAGTTTCCGGGACTGCCCTGTGGACCACTTTGGTTGAGAATCCCAGGAAACCTGCATCAGCTCAAGAAGCCCTTTCACCCACGCTGATGTTATTTACCCCTGCTTCTTTGCTCTTGAAGTACAGCATTTAACTCTCAGGAGTTGGCCCAGACAGGAATTCCTTTAAAAGGTTATGAAATATAGTATATATATATATAAACCGTTGCTAAAGATGCCCACTGTTAAGCATAATAAATGAAAAATAAAAAGACTTGACTTCAAAGTGAAACAGATGTAGTGGGGCTTTAGTTAGATTGGAGAACTGTATTTTGTTGTTGCTTGTAATTTTTTACTCTTACCCGGTCAAAATAAAGTTGGAGCACTGCTTGGTTAGTGCGATTGTTAAAAATCCAAGTAATATTAGAAGTATGAGTGAAAATTGTAACCAAGAGGCGTTCTGGTCCGGAAAGAGTAGCTTGAGAAAAAGGAAGACATCAGTATAGCAGTGAGCAATGTCTAAGGAAAGAATTTGTGAAAAGCATGTCGAAAGGGAAGGTTATGTAGAAATATTATTTATTGAATGCCTATTATGTTCTCACCGTTGTACTAAGTGCATTAGTGAAAGGAAGATTGTGTTTATATGAGTACTGGCCACTTGAGTACAGATGTTTTTACCTCATCATATCTTACCTGTGTGACTGCTGGCAAGTGACCTAATTTCACTGTTAGGTCAACTTTTAGGTCTTGGTTTTTGCCTTAGTTTTCTCATGCATGAAATGTTAAAAATTGTTTCTACTGCCTAGAATTAATGGAAGAATTCAATACTTGACATACAGGAAGCTCTATGTAATTGTTAGCAGTTCTTATTAGCATAAATTAGTTTAAAGAGTTGTAATTGGAAGGAGAGAATTATTTTTCTTCCAAATAATGAATTTTTTATTTTATTTTAGGATGCCTTTTAAATTATATACTTTTTCTATGAACTTAACAGCAATTCTTTAAACTCTTAATCATATTTTTATTATGGATTTATATTATCGGATTTTTTTCTGGTTATATTATTATGGTCTCCATTAATTCATATTTCTTTATCTTTTTTTTTTTTTTTTTTTTAAAGAGAGAGGGACAGTGAGAGAGAGAGAGAAAGAAAGAGAGAAACAACTTTATTTAGTTTTTCACATGGCCTTAGTTGCTCCAACACTCAGTTGTGTACGTGGTGCTGGGGTTTGAACTCGGGTCCTCGTGCTTGCCAGGCAAGCGCCAAAACCGCTGGGCCACCGCTCCAGCCCCAATTCATATTTCTTTAATGAATTAATATTTATGGCAAATTTATGCAGTTCTCTCATAACTCGTATAATTTTCTATTTCTTTAGACTATCATTGAATGTCTAAAATATGTTTGTACTGGAGATTTCCCTCCTGGAACCAAAGGAAATACATTTGTTCATGATCCCAAGGTAATGATGCTAGTAACATTTTTTTATTTTGAAATAAAATTTTTATAATATAAAAGTGATAATAGCTTATGGTAGAAAAATTGGCAGTGGTAAAGTATAGAGATGAAAGTCACCTACACACACAGACTTTGCACTCAGTCAAACTATTGATATTTTCATGTGCTTTTCTCCTGCTTTACATACTGTTTTATGTAACTGAGATTATATTCTACTTTTGTATTCAGGGCTTTTTATTTTTTCCCACCACTACATATTAATAAAGTCTTATGTCATTAAAACACTATAATAATAAATTTGGTTTTTTTAGTATGTTTAAATAATTTCTAGATTATTTATAACACCTGATGCAATGCAAATGCTATGGAAATAGTTGTTATACTCTGTTGTTTAGGAAATAATAAGGAAAAAAGTGTATATGTTCAGTTCAGATTCATTTTTTTTCCCAAATATTTTCTATTCAAAGTTGGTTAAGTCTGCACATGTTGAACCCTCTGATATTGAAGTGACCCTGGACTTTAGCCACTCAGTGACTCAGATCTTTTCATCTGGTTAATTCCTTCTCATCTGTTAGGTCTCAGTTTAAACCTTCCTTTCTTTTACAGTACCTTCCCTGTTTTCTCCTAAATAGATGGGATGTGCCTGCTTGCTCCCTAAATCCCCTGTTAGTGCACCTTCTCTATTGTTTAATCTATCAGTCTTCCATACTCTGGAGGAAAAAGTTTGTCATTTTAAACAAAAACAACACATGAAAGTCACAAAATGCTTTATTAAATTTGTTGAATGATTTCATGAATTAATATTAAAGTGACTAAAAAAAAAGTCAATGCAGAGCCAACCACTCTTGTAATCCCAGTGTCTTGGAAGGCTGAGGCAGGAGGATTGCAAGTTTAAAGCTAGCCTTAGCAACTTAGCGAGACCCTATCTCAATATAAAAAGCAAAAAGGGCTGGGGATAGGACTCAGTGGTTAAGTGCTCCTGAGTTCAACTCCAGTACAAAAAAAAAAAAAAAAAAGGAATATTTTCTGACTTCAAAACAGCAGAACCTAGGACATCTAATCTGGTCAAAATAGTGAACATCACAATTATACTCTCATGATGAACAAGTATAAAACTGGAAAAAATATTTGAACAACGGATCATATCCATGGAGAACAGAGGAGCATATGAAGTGACTCTATATCTATTCTACCTTTTTGTTTAGGGATATTTTATAAGCTTTAGAACATGGAATTAGAATACAATTGAGAATAGGAATATCCATAAACAAATAAAACAAAAACAGAAGTTTGGATTTGCTGAGGTGATTGGAAATTGTGGGGCAGAGAACTAGAGTGGGGTTGTTGTACAGAAATGGGGCATTAGAAAAGTACATGAAGATCCTTTTGAGTCTTTGGGAAAATAAAAGCTAAACGAGATTTAATGATGGCTAGTGGAAAAAAGCTACTGAATAGCGTGGGGCTGGTTCCATGTGCTGAATGGTGATTCTAAAGGTCAAATAATGCTGGAAGACGTTTGATTCATGACATGACAGATTGCAAAGACCTTATGGAACTCCCCAGTTCTGGAAAGGCCACCAAAACAGCCAAAACTAAGCTTTGACAGATTGAAGTTGAGCTGCCAATAAATTAACTGCCTGCTAGAACAAAACCCCAACATCCTTTTAAAGAAAACCTGCCCAATTCAAAAATTCTCACTGTAGCATCCACAGTTTCCACAATATAGTGTTAAAAAAAAAAAAAAAAAAGGTGGAACCAGCCAGGTGGGCTGGCACACATCTGTAATCCTAGCTACTCAGGAGGCTGAAGCAGGGGAATTGCAAGTTGGAGACCAACCTTAGCAACCTCAGCCACTTAACCCTATTTCAAAATAAAATACTAAAGGGCTGAGGATGTAGCTCAATGTTAAAAGTACCTCTGTGTTCAATCCCCAGTACCAAAAATATTAATTAATTAAAAAATAAGAGGTAAGTTATCACAAGCAGACTTATACTATAATAATTATTATAGAGGAAGTTTTTGAGGCTGAAGGGGAATGATACCATATTACAGTCTTTTTTTTTTTTTTTTTTTAAGAGGGAGAGAGAATCAATTTTATTTAGTTTTTCACCTGGCCTTTGTTTGTCGAACACTTAGTTGTGTATGTGGTGCTAGGGTTTAAACCCAGGTCCTTGTGCATACCAGACAAGCGCTCAAACTCCTGAGCCACTGTTCCAGCCCCCTCTGTATTATAGTCTCAGAGTAAAAGTTACTCTGGACCCCTCCTTAAAGACATAGGTTCAGAAGGATCAAACTGTGACAAAACTTAATTACATGCCAGTACAAAGTTCAGCTTGAAACAAAATCCTTCACCCAACAAAGTAAAATTCACACTTAATAATTACCAAACACACAAGAAGCTGAGAAATAAAATATGATCAGCCTCATGTGGTGATGCACTGCACGATTATAATCCCAGTAATCCGTATAGGCTGAGGCAGGAGGATTGCAAATTGAAAGCCAGAGTCAGTAACAGTGAGACCCTGTCAAAAAGTACTGGGGATGTGACTCAGTGGTTAAGTGTCCCTGAATTCAATCTCTGGTATCAAAAAAGAAAAACCAAAACATTTTTTAATGGTCCTTTAATAACACGAATAACCAAATTAGCCTAATTGACAATTACAGAACATTCTATCAAACAGCAGCAGAATTCACATTATTTTCAAGTGCTCATGGGAGCATACACTAAGACAAACCAATATTCTGCACTGTAAAACAAGTGTCATTAATCTTAGAAGGTTTAAAGTCTTACAGAGCATGTTCTCTGATCACACCACTTAAAACTATTAATCAGTAATAACAAAAATATATGGAAAATTCTCAAATATTTGAATATAAGCAGCACACTTCTAAATAATTAATGTATCAAAAAAGAAATCACAAGGAAAATTAGAAAATGAATAAATTAAAAGCACACCATATAAAAATTTGTGGGTTGCCTAGAAATCTATACAGTCAAATGTTGAAAAGAAAAAAGGTGTAAACCAATGACCTGAGTTCCCATCTTAAGAAACTTGAAAAAAGAAGCTAATTAAACTCAAAATATGCAAAAGGAGGGAAATAATAAAGATGAGGGTAAAAATCAATGAATCTGTGAAGCCAGAAGCTGGTTCTTTGAAAAGATCAATAAAATTAATACACTTTCAAGCAAAGTGATAAAAAAGGAAGACAAAGTACCAATATAAGGAATGAAAGAAAAGATAAAGCAATAGATCTTACAGATAGTATAAAGATAATAAAGACAATGTTGTGAGTAACTTTATACCAATACACTTAAAAGGTTAGGTGAAATGGACAATTCTTTTGAAGACACTACCAAAGCTCACTTAAGAAGAAATAAACATACCAGTCCCTGTCTTCTCCAAGATGACCCACTCCCTTGAGAGTGTCCCATTTCCCTTATTCCTTTAATAAACTCATTGGTGTTACTCTGAAGAAGAAGAAAAAAAAAGGAATATGCCTACTAACAAAATTTGATTTGCAGTTTGAAACCTCACAATGAAAACACCAGGTCCACCTGGTTTCACTGGTGAATTCTGCCAAACATTTTAGAAAGAAATAATGTCAGTTCTATACAGACTTTCTGAAAAGAGGCAAAAGGAGTGCTTCTACCTCATTTTATGAGGCTGGAATTACCCTGGTATCAAAACCAGACTAAGCTACTACATGATAGCTACAGACATACCTCTCATGAATATAGATGCAAAATTCCTTAATGAAATTTTAGCAAGTCAAATTCAGCAATATACAAATAAAGATAGTACACCATGACCAGGTAGGATTTACCTCAGGAATGCAAGATTTGTTTAGCATTAAAAAACTAAGTGCAGTTCTCCAGAGAATAAAGAAAAATCATGTGAGCATTGATAGATACAAAATATGCATTTAAATTTAATAATCACATTTAAAAACTTCAGCACTTTCATTCACTCCTGAATTGCTCAATCCAAAAGTTGGTAGGGGGGACTGAGTGGGAATGCATCTACAAAAGCTAGTGTGGTAACCTGTGAAGGATTAGAGCCCAGTTGAAGAATCTATTAGTCCATGTTTATGCAAAAAAAAATGAAAAACAAAACAATAGGGAAAGAACAAAGCTTTTTCTTTTTTTAACTTTTTTTTTTTTTGAGGGTGAGAATGAGAAAGAGAGAATCAACTTTATTTTTCCATCTGACCTTTGTTTCTCTGACACTTTGTATGTAGTACTGGGGTTCAAACCCGGTCCTTGTGCATGCCAGGCAAGTGCTCCCACCACTGAACCACTGCTCCAGCCTCAAAGCTCTTTTTTATAGTAGAATCTTTCTTATAATAGAACTGGAAATTTTCTGTTTAATAGCTCTCATAATAATTCAAGTAAAAATTAAAAAAGCTAAGACCAGTGGAGGAAGTTTGGTAGAGAGCTACCAGATACACCTGTATCAGGAGAGTGAAGTTAATGCTCCCAGTAATGAGATGAATTGAAATCTTGTCCTGCCCGATGAGAAACGAACTCATCATCACTTCTATAATATTCCTGTCAAAGATGCATAACCCTGGGGCTGGAGCTGTGGCTCAGTGGTTACAGCACTTGCCCGGCATGTATAAGTACGAGAGTTCAAACCCCAGTACCATGTACACAACAGAGGCTCAGAGCAACGAAAGCCACGTGAAAAGCTAAATAAAATTTTCTCTTTCTCTCTCTCACTGTACCTCTTAAAAAAAAAAAATAAATAAAAGCATAACCTGATTCCAGTAATGAAGAAATATCAGACAAATGTAAAAGAAGAAGACATTCTACAGTATAATGTTTTTTTAAGGGGAGGGAAGGAGGAGGGAATCAATTTTATTTATTTTTTCATCCAGTTTTTGTTTTTCAGACACTCCGTTGTATTTGTGGTTCTGGGGTTTGAACCTGGGTGCTAGTGCGTGCCAGGCACACACTCTACTGCTGAGCCACTTTAGCCCCAATATAATGTTCTTTAATTTTTAAAATTACCAGTTATAAAAGTAAAGGAAAATTTGATCAACTATTCTAGACTGAAAGAAACTAGACACATGATGGCCAAATGAATTACACCAAATCTATAATTTTCAACTGTATGTTTTTGTTGTAAAGGACATGTTGGCATAGTTGGTAAAACTCGAATGGGATGTGTGAGCCACTTGGTAATGAAATATCAGTATCAATTTCCTGATTTTTGTGGTTGAAAAGTCCTTGCTATGTAAGAAGTATTGGTGATGGATCATCATATCAGCACTTTCGTTTCAACTGGTTCAAGGGCATGGGCTATATATGTAGACTTTATTTCCAATTTTCTGTTACTTTAGAATTTTTTTTAAATTAAAAAACATTTTTGGTACTTTGGTAAAATTCATTTATTTGAAAAGTCTACATACCCAATCTCCTGATGATGTTGAGTAAAGGAGGTAAATAATAATATATCATTTTAATAAATCAATTGAACAGTATTCTTTTCCTCCCATATTTTGAATAATATGTAAAAATGTCACTATTTTGAATGTATTATTCATTTTTTTGTTCCCTCATTTTGAATGAGTAAGATTGTTTATGCTTTTTCTTTCAGAATTAATATTCAGGTGCTTGTTAAGGTAGTAATTTTTCTCTGTTTACCTTCAAAGGTTGCTCATGAAACAGATGTGAGAGCCCAGATTCGTTTGCAGTTTCGTGATGTCAATGGAGAACTTGTAGCTGTGCAGAGATCTATGGTGTGTAGTCAGAAAAGCAAAAAGACGGAATTTAAAACCCTGGAAGGAGTCATTACTAGAACAAAGTAGGTGTTTATGTTATATTTAAATATCATTCATTTTCAGTCTTTTAGATGTAAAAGGCCATGTGTCTTTTCTTCTGCTGCTTTATTTTTTACTTTGTGAGAGAGAAAGAGAATTAATTTTATTTAGTTTTTCATGTGGCTTTCGTTGCTCTGACACTTTGTTGTGCACGGGGTTCTGGGGTTCAAACCTGTGTCCCTGTGCATGAAAGGCAAACGCTGTAACCACTGAGCCACTGCTCCAGCCCCTCTTCTGCTTTATTTTAGGGGAACATATTAATTTTCTTTCAAGAGACCATTTTTGGAGTAGTTTTGAATTCATAGTAAAGTAGGGTAGAAAGTAGAGTGTTGCAGTATACTCCTTGCCCCTACCCACACATAGTCCCTGTCACTGTCAACATTTAAGTTTTTTTTTAAACTGGGAATTGAATGAGGCATGTTTTCCCACTGAGCACACCTCTAGTCCTATCTTTCTATTTATTTATTTAGAAACAGAGTCTTGCTAAGTTGTTTAAGGCATCACTAAATTGCTGACAGGCCTTGAACTTGTGATTCTCCTGTCTTAGCCTCCCAAGTCGCAGGAGTACAGGGTTTGATTTTGTTGTTGTTTTAGAGAGGGACAGTGAGACCGAGAGAGAGAAAGAATCAGTTTTATTTAGTTTTTCATGTGGCTTTTGTTGCTCCAACACTTTGTTGCGTATGTGGTGCTGGGGTTCAAAAATGCCAGCAAGTGTGCTAACCTCTAAGCTACCACTCCAGCCGCCAACAGTTAGTTTTTTGATACAACTTTTTAGTTAAATAAAGTGATCACATTAAAGATTTAGTGATAATGTTCTATTCCCTTGAGTAATTTATGAAGTTTCTGAATTGAAAGTATATAATCATCAAATACAGATCAAATAAAAAATGCAGATGTCATGTATAGGCATGGGTGAGATGAAGCAGACAAAAAGGAAGTGTAATAATTTGTCCCCTTTAGTCATTATCATTATATTTGCATCAAGTAACATCTGATCTTCTGATGAATATGGATTTTGGAATTTGACTGCTCTGGATTCAAGACTTTATCCTTGTTCAGCATAGTACTTAACTATTCGCCTTCCTCCCCTTTTTCTTATTGAACTAAGTAAGTAAGTACTTTATTTAGTCAAGTTTAGCATCTTGCTAGAAGCACTATACTAGCTATCTGTTTCTCAAGTAGGTTCTTTTCTCTGGCATTTAAATACATTCAGGTCTCTTTTATACCTTTGGATTTCATTCTATTCCAATTACTGCCTGCCTCCTCTTCCCTTTTATGGCCACTTTTCTCAAGAGTTGTTGATACTTGCTTTCTGCATTTCTTCATCTCTTCCTTACTCCTCCTCCAGTCCCATTCTTCCACTGAAACAGTTCCAACTAAGGTCACTAATAATGTCTTTATTAATTAGAATAATGCCGTTGCTACTCGAAGTAGACCTAATAGCCTCTATTTTCTTCATTTGTGAAGCAGTAGTTCATTATCCCTGTGTGTATGTCTGAAAAATGTAAAAATTGAGCTATTGCATGTAAAGTGCGTAGTAAGAGCTCATGGATTATTTTCTGTGACTGCCATAACAAACTACAAACTTAGTGACTAAAAGGAGCATACATTTATTATCGTATAGTTCCATAGTCTAGAAGTTTGAATTTAGGAAGTTAGAATGTGCACATCCTTGGAGGACCAATGTTCCATGTACCACAGATCACTAAATGGCAATTGTTAATCATCCTTTCTTAAAAATTCTTTTTCTAGACCCCCAATCATATAACACTGTTCCCTCTTTCCATCACGGCCTCATTCTACTTCATTTACCCAGCCAAGAAAGGTTAGAGTCACACAGGCTCAGTCCTATATCTTCTGCTTTTATACTGTTATTTTCTTCCTAGGAAATCGCATTTCATATCCATCACTCAATTTACTGTGTGTCTTTAGAGAACTCACTATTTATTTCTCCAAATCAGACCTCTGCTTCCAGATCCACTTACCCAGTTACCTTTCTTATTTCTTACCTGTTGCTTCAAAGATACCTTAGATTCGGGGTTGGGGATTTAGCTCAGTGGCAGAGCGCTTACCTAGCACGCGCAAGGCCCCAAGTTCGATCCTCAGCCCTCAAAAAAAAAGATACGTTAGATTCAGCATGCCCAAAACCAAGCTCATGATTTAAAAAAAAAATTTTTTTTTTTAAATAGAAAGAGAATCAATTTTATTTATTTTTTCATCTGGTCTTGTTTCTCTGACACTTATTATATGTGTAGTGCTGGAGTTTGAATCCAGGTCTTTGCACATGCCAGTCAAGCACTCCAACCTCTGAGACACCACTCCAGCCCCTTACGATTTGTTCTTTGACCCCTTTTAGAAAGTATTGTAGTACTTTTTGTATCAGTGAATGATACTGCTAGCCATTCAGTGACACAAGCCTAGAACCTAGTCTTGATACCTTTATTTTCCTCCATATCCAATCCATTACCAAGTCCGATGGATTTAACTTAAATGTTTCTTAAGTTTGTTTCCATCTGTACAATGACTATTCTAGTCTAAGCTACCATCATCTTTCCATGGTCTAATGTGATAACCTATTGTCTTATGTATGTCCATTCTAGTCCCCCCTACAGGACATTTTCAGTACTTTCAGTGTAATGTTTTCAAAATTGGAATGTATTAAAAAAAAAATAGTAAAGACAGACACTGTGTCTACCTACCTAGTCATTCCATTACTGCTGAGCAACCTATTTTATAAAGTACATTGTTCTTAGGTGCTTTTGTTTAAGCCATCTTTGCCTATCTGCTGTTGATCTGTTTTGTTCTATTCAAGTCTTCTTTTTGAATTCTGGAATGAAAGTATTTATACTCTACATATTCTATTATAAATATTTTAAATTATTTTAAAGTCCAAAAAAATTCTTGCATTCTTTCCCGTGCTACCCTATTTTACCTAATCTTTTCATCAGTGAACTGCTAGATCATTTAAGAGTTGTAGTTGTTGTTACTATTGTTGTTTTTTAAAGAGAGAGGGACAGTAAGAGAGAGAGAGAATCAATTTTATTTAGTTTTTCATGTGGCTTTTGTTGCTCTGACACTTAGTTGAGTACGTGGTGCTGGGGTTTGAACCCTGTCCTCATGCATGCCAGGCAAGCGCCATAACTGCTGAGCCACCACCACTCTAGCCCAGAGTTGTACTTTTTAACATGAGGAAGCTATTGAAACAAGATAGGTGAAGGGACTATTTTTTTTAAAAAAGTATAGTGTGATGGATTAACTAAGTAATAGAATATGTATGACCAAAAGTAATTTTACTTATATTCTTGTTTTTCATTTTCTGTAGGCATGGAGAAAAGGTCAGTCTTAGCTCTAAATGTGCAGAAATTGACCGAGAAATGATAAGTTGTCTTGGGGTTTCCAAATCTGTGCTAAATAATGTCATTTTCTGTCACCAAGAAGACTCTAATTGGCCATTAAGTGAAGGAAAGGCTCTGAAGCAAAAGTTTGATGAGATCTTTTCAGCAACAAGGTTTGTAACTCTTGAGTATACTTTGTAGCCCATTAAGTTATTGAGCCCCTCCCCCCAGTTTTTGTGTTACTAGGAATTAAACCCAGGGCTGCATTCATGCATGCTAAGCACATATACTTCACCACTGATTTCTCCAGCCTGGACCCTGTTTTGTTTACTAGTTTTTTGAGACAGTCTTATATTGTCCCTGCTGGACATAGCTTTCAAGCAGTTCTCCTACTTCCATCTCCTGTCAGCTGGGACTATCACACACCACACCAGCTTGATTTTTTTTTTTTTAAGGTGAAAGTAGAAATTGAACCCTAGTGCATTCTACCTCTGAGCTACATTCCCAGACTTTGTTTTTATATTTTGTTTTTAATTTTATTTTGAGGCAAGGTTTCACTAAGTTGTCCAGATGGTACTTAAAACTTTTGATTCTTCTGCCTCAGCCTCCTGAGTGGCTGGGTTTACAGGCATGCATTACCATGCCTGGCTGGGTGCTTCTTTTTTTAAAGAAAAAACTTAAAAAGCTAAAGGTCATCATTTATTACTTTTTACTTACTAGAAACCATTAAGCATATTTCTTTTCAGCTGGCTTTCTGTACATTTACCTGATTGACAGTATAAATGCAATTTTTTCACTTATCATTATGTCAGACATTTTCCAAGTTACTAAAAATTTGTTGTAAATGTAATCTTAATCACAACATAATATTCTACTATATAAATATATCGTAATTTAGTCAGCCAGAAATTTTATTTTTATTTTCTTTCTGAAAAGGTATATTAAAGCCTTAGATACCCTTCGCCAGGTACGTCAGACCCAAGGTCTGAAAGTAAAAGAATGTCAAACAGAACTGAAATATCTGAAGCAAAATAAGGAAAAAGCTTGTGAAATTCGTGATCAGATTACCAGTAAGGAAGCCCAGTTAACATCTTCAAAGGAAATTGTCAAATCCTATGAGAATGAACTTGATCCATTGAAGGTAATTTAATTTCCTTTTTAATTGACAGATAAAAATTGTGTATTTTTGTGATGTAAAATATAAATGTACATTGTAAAATGACTAAAACTAATTAGCATATATATTACCTCATATCATTTTTTTGTGGAGGGAATGTTTAAAATTATTCTTTTAGCAGTTTTCAAGTACATAATTTATTGTTATCAGTTGTAGTCATCATGATATCCAATAGTTGTTATCTGGTATACTAGGAAGAAAATTATTTTTTTATCATGGTGGCATTTGCCCCTAAAGTATTTTTATATGAATTTGAATGGCATGTATAGTTCTTAAAAAATTATCAGAGACTATATAATATTATGGCTAATGTCTTAGGTGACTAGTCCTTATATTGCCCAGAGTTTAGATTTGAGTAGCAGCACATGAAATTAAATTAGTAGTGTAGATCATTAGCTGTCAAAAAGCAGGGTAGGGGCTGGAGCTGGAGCTCAGCAGTTATGGTGCTTACTTGGCATGTGTGAGGATGCAGGTTCAAACCCCAGCACCATGTAAACAACAAAGGGTTGGAGCAATGAAAGCCACATGAAAAACTAAAAAAAAAAATAATAATAAAATTTATTCTTTCTCTCTCACTGTGCCTCTCTCTTTAAAACAACAACAAAAAAATAGTGGAATTACTCAGCCTTACAATTCTGTGTTTTTAATTTTTTTTTAAAGAGAAAGGGACAGTAAGAGAGAGAGAGAAAGACAGAATCAATTTTATTTAGTTTTTCATGTGGCTTTTGTTGCTCGGACACTTCATTGTGTACGTGGTGCTGGGGTTTGAACTCCCATCCTAGCGTATGCCAGGCAAGCACCATCACCACTGAGCCACTGCTCCAGCCCTATGTTTTTAAGTTTTTTAATTGAGAAGTCTTTCTAGAGAATTTTTATAATTTGAAGGATTTTCTTAACATGGCACGAAATTTAGAAGTAATCCACAATTTGTGTATATTTGCAAATTAGTATGACTTTATAAACCCCGTGGAGGATTTTGGGTTAGTTTTTTTGTTTTGTTTTTGTTTTTTGAAATATGTTTTGAGAAGGGGTTGTGTTCTGTTATCCATGCTGACCTGGAAATCCTGGGCTCAAGGGATCCTTCTAATTCAGCTTCCTGAGTAGCTCAGACTACAGGTGAACCCTGTGGTTTATAAGAGAAGTCTATAGGAAATCCCATTAATTTATTAAGCATTTACCAAGCGTTTCCTGTGTGCCAGGGTATAGACTTTGCTTGGGGCTAACAAGTTCAAGGACTGTAACAGCAACTTAGCTCTGATGATCTTGCTAGTCTAAATAAATAAGAACATTTTTAAAAACAACTATTTGCTAGGTTTCAGATAGTAGTTTTATTTTAACCATTTAAAATTTATTGCTTGGAGTTTATTTTATTTTATTCTTTAAGAGTGAAAGAAAGAGGAGCTAGAACGGGGCTTGGTGGTTACGGTGCTTGCCTGGCATGCACAAGTATGCTAGTTCAAACCTCAGCACCATGTAAGCAGCAAAGTATCCAAGGAATAAAAGTCACATGAAAAACTAAATAAAAATTGCTTCTCTCACACACACTGTCCCCTCTTTCTAAAAAAAAAAAAAAAAAAGAGTGAGAGAAAGAGAGAGTTGATTTTTTTTTTCAATCTGGTTTTTGTTTTTTCCTCCACTTAGTTGTATATGTGTTTCTGGGGATGGAGTCTGCATCCTCACGCATGCCAGGCAAATGCTGTACCGCTGAGCCACCTTTCCAGCTCTGGAGTTTTTTTAAATGCACTTATAAGTTCTAGTATTCTTAGGTTTATATAAGGTGGCTGGTCTTTAAAATTCCTTGAATTTTAAAATAGAAAATATATTTTTAAAAAATGATGATTGCAATGGAAAAGTTTGACAGAGGTTTCAGGGAGGAGCACGGATAAGCTGGACCTTAGGAAATGGGAAGAAATTTAAATTAATAAACTAGAAGACACCTTATGTATATTTATATTTGTTGAGTTATTTTTTTCTCTTAAAAGTAGTTGTGGCTTAGTGGTTATGGAGCTTGACTGCCATTCGCAAGAACCTGGGTTCAAGCCCCAGCATCACATACACAATGAAGTGTCAGAAAAAAGAAGGCCTTGTGAAAAACTAAATAAAAGTTGATTTGGGGGGTGGGGTGGTGGCTCAGCGGTTAGGGCGCTTGCCTTGCATGCCCAAGGACCCGGGTTCAAACCCCAGTACCACATATACAACAGAGTGTCAGAGCAACAAAAGCCAAAGGAAAACTAAATAAAATTGATTCTCTCTTTCTCACTGTCCCTCTTTCTTTATTAAAAAAAAAAAAAAGGTGGTTCTCTTTCTCTTTCTCTCTCTCTCTCTCTCTTCCCCCCCCTCTCCCTCTCTCCCTCCCTCCTCCTCCCCTCTCTCCCTCGCTGTCCCTCTCTCTTTAAAAAAAGTAATGAGTAGCTGGGCACAGTGGCATATACTTGTAATCCCAGCAACCTGGGAGGCTGAGGCAAGAAGACCACCAAGTTTCAGGCCAGTCTCTGCAACTTAACCTGTCTCAAAAGTAAAATTAAAAAGTCAGGTACAGTAGCATATTTCTATAATCCCAACGACTCAGGGACCTGAGGCAGGAGGATCACAAGTTCAGGGCCTGCCTCTGCAATTTAGCAAGGCCCTAAGCAATTTTTTGAGATCCTGTCTAAAAATTAAGGTTGGGGATGTGGCTCAGTGGTAAAACACTTCTGGGTTCAATCTGCAGTACCAAAATAAAAAGGTCTAAGGGGATGTAACTCACTGTTAAAGCGCCCAATATTGAAAAAAGTATAGAAGAGTAATAGGTGAAAAGTAAGAAGTTACTCTTCCCACTTCTCAACTCTTCAAACTTCTCAGTTTATCCTACCAACATCATTATGTGTATACAATACATATGTGTATGTAAATGTTCATGTATATTCCACACAAGCTTATTAGAGTAGGATTGTGTGAGGAAGAGCCTGAGTTAAGTAAATCAGTATAAAAAGAAGTGAGAAGAGTTGGGATCAGACTAGAGGGTTAATGGATTTAAAACTTAGCTCAGTAGACAAGAGTGACTGAGTGTGTTAGATATTGTGGCAGTTACCAAGATACTGGAACCCATTTTTCTCACCAGTTCCTGGTGAGAAAAGTGACAAGCACACATAATGTTAAGACAGAAAAAAAGGCAAAAGGCTAGTCTCTGAGGATGGAAGATGGATTCTGTCTGAGGTAACCAGAGAGAATTTCATAGGATTAAAAATTGGGGTATGACTTTGCTGGTCATAAATGAATAGGTAATTAGAGACATAGGGACAGTGAAATGTAAGGAACACAAGGAAATCCATGTAGTTGAATTGGAAAGTTCTTTTCAGGCAGTAATGTGAAGGTAGGGCTAAGTGATAATACCTGATATTTATTAAGTGGTGACAGAAGGCTATAGCAAAGGTTGAGGTGTTTGCATGCTAGGATATTGTTTCTAGCGCCAAGGGTTTAATCTTAATTTTTTTTTTAAGAGAGAGAGACAGTGAGAGAGAATGATAGAATCAATTTTATTTAGTTTTACTTGCAACCTTCGTTGCTCGGACACTTCATTGTGTATGTGGTGCATACACATGCCAGGCAAGCACAGAAACCTCTGAGCCACCACTCCAGCCCCTAATCTTATTCTTTTCTGTATCCTTAGAGCATAACCTGTGCTTGGCATGTACAGCTGGTTCAATAAATGTTTATTAAGAGGATAATTTTCAAAGTTCATTTACCGCTGACACATGAGGATTCTTCCCTTCATGGTACTCAATATAAAAGTTGGGCAAATTACTTTCCCATTTTTACAGATTGTCTCCATTTTCAGAAAGATTCTCATAAATTATTCTATTCCCATCCCACCACATCCTGTTGTCTGATATTGGCCCTCTTATGGCTGTTTTCCTTTCTTGTGTTGAATAGGAATTGCTTGAGATGCTTGTTTCTAAATTTTTTTTCTATATGCAAATTCATGGTCCTTTTGTACCTGATAGCCCAGCTGTCTCATTCTTTTGTCTCATTTCACACTAGCACCTAACCATTAAACACTACTCACCTTTTTGTTGTCTATCTTAGCTCCTTCTACTAGATTGTGTGCCTCAGAAATAGAGCCTATGTTTTGTGCTCTGGGATAGAGCTAAAATACAGAAGTGAAAGGAGGAGTCCACAGGATCTGGTGACTGGCTGGATTTAAGGAGTGAAGCAGCTACAGGTGTCATTAGAAATCCAAACCCAGATGATTATCATGTTTGTTGTGCCACTAAGAGGCGCTGAAATTACTGATAGAAGCTAAGAAGTTTGTGGAATATTGTAGTTCATGCTCACATTCAGTGTTCTTAAATATCAGTCCAATTTTTGTTAGACTCTGCTCAAAAGATACTTGGTGCAGAAACTTTCTTCCCAAGTGATGTGAATGGTCCCATCATTAAATGCTTATCACCAGACACTGACCAAAGTGCTTTGAAATGTATTATGTAAGCTCCACAGTGATCCCATGAGGTTTCTTAGGCAGGAGACTGAGCCACAGCTGTTCAGGATAGAAGGCGAAGGTGAAGCCATGATTTGAGCCTGGATGTTTTGATTTCTTTTTTCTTTCTTTCTTTCTTTCTTTTTTTTTTTAAGAGAGAAGGACAGTGAGAGAGAGAGAATCAATTTTTATTGAGTTTTTCACATGGCTTTTGTTGCTCTGACACTTAGTCGTGTACGTGGGTGCTGGGGTTTGAACCTGAGTAGTTGTGCATGCCAGGCAAGCGCTGTAACCGCTGAGCCACTGCTCCAGCCCCCAGACATCTTGATTTCTTTTCCTTTTTTTTTTTTGCAGGGCTGAGGATTGAACTCGGGGCCTTGCGCATGCTAAGCAAGCACTCTGCCACTAAGCTAAATCCCCAACCCCAGACGTCTTGATTTCTAAGCCCATATTTTTTTTTCTTTCTAAGTCGCACATTAAAGTGTCATTTTTGTATGGTAAAATCCATCCTTTCTAAAGTGTTTAATTTTGTGGGTCTGGACAAATGCATACAATGGCACCACCACCATCACTATCAGGATAATGTTTCCATCACCTCCCAAATTTCTCTCAAAAGCCTTTTTAGTCAATCCCTTCTTTCTGTGCCCAGCTCCTGGCAACTACTGATTTGTTTTTTGTCATTATAGTTTTGTATTTTCTTTTCCAGAATGGCACATAAATAGAATCATAGAGTGTGTAGATTCTTGTGTCTGGCTTCTTTACTTAGCATATAATACTTTTAAATTTATCTGTGTTGTGGCTAGAGTAGTGGCTCAGCGGTTATGGCACTTGTCTGGCATGAGTGAGGATGTGGGTTTAAACCCCAGCACCACATACACAACAAAGTGTCTGAGCAACAAAGGCTGCATTAAAAACTAAATGAAATTGATTCTCTCTTTCTCTCTCTCACTTAAAAAAAAAATTATCTGTGTTGCAGCATGAGAAATTCATTCCTTTCTATAGCAAAGGAGTAATCCCATTGCATGGCTATATTACTTTTTTTTTTTTTTTTAAGAGATAGGGACAGTGAGAGAGAGAGAGAAACAATTTAGTTTTTTCATGTGGCTTTCATTGCTCCGAGACTTCATTGTGTACTTGGTGCTGGGGTTTGAACTCGCATACTCACACATGCTGGGCAAGCACTGTAACTGCCGAGCCACCGACCGCTGGCTCCAGCCCCTACAATTTTTTTTATTTTGTATTTTTTTTAATCAGTTTCTTGGTTGAAGGACAGTATATTGTTTCCAGCTTTTGGCTTTTACAGATACTATAAATTTTTGTGTGCATGTTTTCCTCGCTCTTAGCTAACTCTGTAGGATGGGTTACTAGGTTATATGATAACTGTGTTTAACCTTATAAGCTATCAAATTATTTTCCAAAGTGACTGTACCGTTTTACAGTACAGTAAATGAGGGTGCAGTTACTCTGCATCCTACTATGCACTTAGTACTGTTATTCCTTTTCATTTTAGCCATTGTAATAGATTTGTGGTAGTATCGCATTGAGAGGTTGTTTTTTTCAGTGGTTTTTATTTGCAGTTTCCTAATGACTGTTAGCTTTGAACATCTTTTCATGTCTTTATTTGCCATCTGTATATCTTCTTTGGTAAAGTAGTCAAATCTTTTGACTTTTGTTGTTGTTGTTGTTGTTGTTGAACTATGCAAGTTATTTATGTCTCCCAGATAAAAGCTCTTTATCAGATACATATTTCGCCAGCATTTTATTTTCTTAACTGCTTTTCAAAGGCAGTAATTTTAAAATTTGATGAGGTACAGTTTATCAGTTTCTTTATGGTTTGTGTTTTTGTTTCATATCTAGGAAGTATTTGCTACCTGATGTCACAAATATTTTCTTTTGTTTTCTGTTCTAGAAGATTTATAGTTTTATGTTCTTATATTTAATTATGTGCTCCATTTTGGTGTAACTTTTTAATATAGTATGAGTTGTAAGAGCTGAAGTTACATTTTTACATAAAGATGTTCAGTTTTCTGGCAACCGGAGGTTACTGTCTCAGCTATTATGCTACCCTGACTCCCAGTCTTATCTCTCAGTCTGAACATGTGTTTTGTACAAGTCAATTAAGTCCTTAGAGTTTCCTGCTTAGCATTTAGGTTTATAAGGATTAAAGAGAATTTATAGCAGTACCTAATACAATATCTGGAACATGGTAGGTGTCAATTAGCAATAACTGTTACTCCCTTAATGGTAAAATTACTTTGTAAAAGTAACAAAGCTTTTATTAGCTAACATTAAACACCTATTATAGGGCTAGGGATACAGTTAAGGAACAAAGTAAATGAAGTTCCCATTTATATGGTAATTATGTAGTCTCCATTAGTATATAGATCACAAGATATATTGTTGGTATGGTTTTCAGTAAATGACAAAGTTGAGGTTACAACTCAACTACAAAAGTTTGCAGTTGATATCTAAACATTCTGATAACTTATGTGTAAAATGTTCGTTTAAAATTAGGTTCTAAAAATGTCTTAGAAAAGTCGGTCAGCTTTGGAATTGTAACCCTGGGAGAGTATCCTCAGCATCCTCAAGGGAGAATGCTCTGTACCAAATCACACATATTCCAGGAGATGAGGCAACTAGCTGCCCCTGAATGTAGGCCTTGGAAACAGACCACTGAGATCATTTGTCATGCCTCTGTAGCCACACACCACCTCACTTGCTCAGAGTCCTGTGTACTTGAGCACACTTTGGACTGAAGTATAGTCTTCCATGTAAGTTTGCTCAGGCTCAGAATGCACTGCTAACTAACTGAGTTTCTACCCCACTCAGTAGTTTTGATATTTTGAAAGATAAATTAGAGCTGGGGGTATAGTTCAGTTGTAGAGCACTTGCCTACCATGTTTGAGGCACTAGGTTTGATCTACAGCATTGTAAAATAATAATAATAAATAAATTCACGTTTTAAGGATTAGGTTCTTAAACATGGTACTTCTAATACTGTAGCTCACAGTGCTCTACAAATTAATGACTTTTGTAGGAGATACTGAGGGTAGGGCATGGGCTTTGGAGTTAAAAGTGGAATTTAATTTTTGCTTTTCTCAGCTGTGAGGACTCAGGTAAGTTACTTAACATCTCTGATCCTCAGTGCCATTTATTAACATTGAGCTTTTCATAACTGTGACCAAAAAACCTGATAAGAACAACTTAGAGGAAGAAAAGTTTATTTTGGGCTCCTAGATTCAGAGATCTCAGTCCAAGGTTGGCCAACTCCATTGCTGTGGGCCTGAGGTAAGGCAGAACATCATGACAGAAGGGCATGGTGGAACAAAGCTTTTCAGCTCATGGCAACTGGGGAGCAGAGACAGAAAGAAAAAAAAATGCCTGTGTACATGCGTGTAAGTAGCCAGGGATTAGATATACTTTGCAAGGGGATACCCCCCCCCAGTGACCTACTTCCTTCAGCCACCCACACCTCCCTACAGTTCTCATCCAGTAGTTCATTTTCATTATTAATCCATCAAATGGATTAATCCACCACTGAGGTCACAACTGTCATAATTTAATCATTGCCTAAAAGCCCCACCTCTAAATCTTGATGTATTGGGACCATACTTGAAAAACATGAACTTTTCAGGGGATATTTCTAGACAGTGTTCATTTTCTCTATGCTTCCTTTACAGTGCTGCTGTTATCATTAAATGAGATTACTTTTACGAAGAGCCTAGCCCTTGTATGTTTTGTTTATCTTCGTCCATCAGCAGTGTAAACTAGAGTGAATTTTTTTTTAAGAGAAGGACAGTGAGAGAGAATTTATTTAGTTTTTCATGTGACTTTCATTGCTCCAAAACTTCGCTGTGTACATGGTGCTGGGGTTTGAACTTGCGTCCTCAGGCATGCCAGGCAAGCACCGTAATTGCTGAGCCACTGCTCCAACCCTAGAGTGAATTTTGTTTATGTAAAATGTTCCTCTATTTTCAGAATCGCCTAAAAGAAATTGAACACAATCTCTCTAAAATAATGAGACTTGACAATGAAATTAAAGCCTTGGATAGCCGAAAGAAGCAAATGGAAAAAGATAACAGTGAATTGGAACAGAAAATGGAAAAGGTTTGTGACAGTAGAATTTTGTTCTATTTGGAAAATTTGGGGATTATTATAGTGAACCTATTTGAACTAGTTTTGCCACCACATTTTGAAAAAAAAAAGTACAAATTTTGATGTTTATTACTTCTACATATATTTTTAAGTGAATAAGATTTGGTTTATATTTGATATCTCAAAGTCATTTATCTTTTTACATTTATATAAATAAAATTTTTTATTTTGGTTCCATACAGGTTTTTCAAGGGACTGATGAGCAACTAAATGACTTATATCATAATCATCAGAGGACAGTAAGAGAGAAAGAAAGGAGATTAGTAGACTGTCAGCGTGAACTGGAAAAACTAAATAAAGAGTCTAGGCTTCTCAATCAAGAAAAATCAGAACTACTTGTTGAACAGGGTAGGACAAAGTGTTTACCTCGTCTTTTTACCTTTTATGCATAATATTGTACATTTTTTGCATGAATGAAGAAACTCCAAGGAATTAAACTGAGTGAAAAGAGCCAGTCTCAAAAAGTTATATATAGTATGATTTCATTTATATAACATTTTTGAAGTGTCAAAATTAAGAAATAGATAAATTAGTGATTGTCAGGCGTACTAGCTTGGCGGAATATGGGTGTGGTTAGAGTTATAAATGAGCAACAAGAGGATTCTTTCAGTGCTGAAACTATTCACTATGTTGACTGTTTTAGTGATATATGAATCTATACAGATAATAAAATTATATGGAACTTAATAGACACACATATACAAATGGTGACCATAAGTATCATTGGGGAAATTTGAATAGGATTGATAGATTATATCAGTGTCAGTGTCCTAGTTATTATATTATACTGCAGTGTTGGAAAACATTCCACTGGAGGAAATTGAAATTGAGAATTGTATACATAAGATCATGCTGCGTTTATTTTAAAAATTATTATCAGTAGTTTTTGTGTGTGTGTGTGTGTAAAATGGGTATTGAATTCAGGGATTCACACATGCTAGGCAAACAGTCTATCACTAAACTGTATCCTCTGCCCTTATTTATTTATTTATTTTTGAGATAGGATTTTGCTAAGTTGCCCACAAACTTGTGATTATCTTGCCTCAGCCTCCCAAGAGGCTGGGATTACAAGTGTGCACCACTGTGCCTGGATCATATTGTTATTTTTTTTTTAATCAATTGAAGAGTAGAATTATTGAATTTGTTTTGTTTTTTTCTTTTGAAGGTCGTCTACAGCTACAAGCAGATCGCCATCAAGAACATATCAGAGCTAGAGACTCATTAATTCAGTCTTTGGCAACTCAGCTAGAATTGGATGGCTTTGAGCGTGGACCATTCAGCGAAAGACAGATTAAAAATTTTCATAAACTAGCGAGGGAGAGACAAGAAAGGGAAGCAGAAACTGCCAATCAACTAATGGTAAATATTTTGAATATAGTGTATACTATTTTCTTTTCATCAGATTCTCTAGTTGAATTGTTTAATTCTGGGATGTGAACCCTATTTTGGCATATTTTTAGGTTAGTGTTAGATTAGAATCTGCTATAAGGTAAAAAAAGACCTTTATCAAAGCAAATTTTTAAAAATTTATAAGGCTTAAAAATATGAATAAAATGTAGACCTACATTTTCTTATTTGCTTTTAAGTAAAATCTCTTTTAGGGCTAATTGCTGAAAATGTTTGCTCATAGTTAATGATGATTATTTCTGGGTGACGTTTTTTACATTTTTAAAAGCACTTTTCTGTATTTTCTTCAGTGTACATGTGACTTGAAATAAAGAAACTCAAGGTTTTTGTTCTGTGAAAAATTATTAATGCACACTCTTCACATATGTATTTAGAATGATTTTGCAGAAAAAGAAACTCAGAAACAAAAACAGATAGATGAAATAAGGGATAAGAAAACTGGACTTGGAAGAATAATTGAACTAAAATCAGAAATCCTAAGTAAGAAGCAAAATGAGCTGAAAAATGTGAAATACGAATTACAGCAGTTGGAAGGATCTTCGGACAGGATTCTTGAACTGGACCAGGAGCTCATAAAAGCTGTAAGATATTTAAGTAATCTAATAGTCTTAAAGTGTAAGATGTTTAGAATCTTGTATTCTGAAGTATTTTATGTAATCTTTGTTTAAGATTATGACACTTTAATAACAGCCTTTGCTGATTCATAAAATAAACTAATCTGAATATCTTGATCACCCAAGTCTTTGGTTCTGGAACCTGGTGGGTTAAAAATTAGAATCGCCTAAAGAGCGTTTTAAAACTCAGACCTTAAAACTTCAAACCTTCCAAACCCAAATCTCTGTTGAGAATGAGGCATAGAAATAAATGTTTCACGCAATAGAACTAGGTGATTGTCATGAGCATCTTGGTTAAAAACCATTTAGCTAAGGACTGGAGCGGTGGCTCGGTGGTTATGGTGCTTGCCTAGCATGTGCAATTACTCAGGTTCAAACCCCAGCCCCACGTTCATAACTAAGTGTCAGAGCAGTGAAGGCCATGTGAAAAACTAAATAAAATTGATTCTGTTCGTTTTTTTCACATGCTGTCCTTCTCTTTATAAGGAAAAACAAAAAACAAAAACCAACCACTTAGCTAAGTAAAGAAGCAAGTATTTTTCCTCTGAGTTTCATATGCTGCAGCTTTACATGATTTTTGCCTTATCACCACTTTTTCTGTGATGAAAAAACTTTCTTAGCCAATCTCTTCAAGAATTTTCAAATATTCTTCCTTGCTACTAATTTTTCCTCTCCCTTCACATTTCCGTCACCAAAGTAATCATCTTAAAGTTTGCAAATCTTTTCTTAAATCCCATCTTAATAATTTAAGTTAACATTAATTTTTCTCCTTATCATTGAAGCATGTATTTTTAGTAGTTTGGCATGGCATCACAATATTCTCTTGTTAGGGTAAGGAAAGACCAAAAAGGGACCATATCACACTATTTTTGTAGTTTCTACAGGCTAGCCAATATAGTGAATTACATGGGAACTTAATAAATAGTTGTTGATCAAAGAGTCATTAAATATTTAGATCTATTTCTCCTAATTTTTCTCTAATTCTTATTTTCCCATTCTGTTTGACCCTGCTAGGTTTATTTACTAATTCTCTGCCATTATGACCTAATAAGGTAACTTTAATGAGATTTTCCTTATGGTTTTTTTTTCCCTCTTTCTGGTACTAGCAAACAGTTATACTTTGAATATTCTGAGGAATAATTTCCCTTACACTTTGTCATTATTTTACCTCTGACACAACTTACAGACTTGTGCATTTGTTTGAATTATTGACTAGGAACGTGAGTTAAGCAAGGCTGAGAAAAACTGCAATGTAGAAACCCTAAAAACAGAAGTAGTAAACCTTCAAAATGAGAAAGTAGACCTAGATAGGACCTTGAGGAAATTGGACCAGGAGATGGAGCAGTTAAATCATCATACAACAACCCGCACCCAGATGGAGATGCTGACCAAGGACAAAGTATGATTTTTCTTTCTGTTCTAATTATACTGTCTGATATTTAAGATAGCTTATCTTGCATTCATAAGTGATAGACTATGAAGTATTGATTTGGTATTGGCATTATGTTTAGAGGTTAAGTGAGCTTAGTGCTCTGTAAAATGGACTTTTAAAGTTTTTTTTATTTATTTTTTTGAGACAGGGTCATGCTATATTGCCCTGATGGGCTGCAAACTCCCAGGCTCAGGCAATCCTCCTTGTGGCAGCCTCTTAGTAGCCAGGATTATAGGCATGTACCACCATGCCCAACAAAAATTATTTTTAATTACAAATAAGTCAATAATAGAGGCTGGAGCAGTAGCTCAGCTGTTGGAGCACTTGCCTAGCATGCACAAAGACCTGGGTTCAAACCCCCCAGCATTATTCGTAGAACTGTCAGAGAAACAAAGCCCAGATGAAAAAATAAAATAAAATTGATTCTCTCTTCTCTCTCTCAAAAAAAAGTCATTAATACTTAAGTAAAAAACTAAACACATATATGTATAGTATTATTAACTTTTAACTTACAGAAGTTTTTAATTTCTATATCGTTAGACTTGTTACTCTTCTCTTATGACTTTGCAAGACCATCCCCAATCCAAGACTTTGAGAACTTTTATATTTTCTTCTTGCATTTTTGTAGTTTTATTTTTAAGTCAATATAGTTATTTTTGTTCTTGATATAAAGTGGAAATACACTTTAATTTAAAAAAATTTTTTTTAACCTATAGGCTGACAAAGATGAACAAATTAGAAAAATAAAATCCAGGCATAGTGAAGAACTAACTTCACTGTTGGGGTATTTTCCCAACAAAAAGCAGCTTGAAGACTGGCTTCATAGTAAATCAAAAGAAATTAATCAGACCAGGGACAGACTTGCCAAATTGAAGTAAGTATTTGGAAAATTACCATTGTAACAGAAATGCCTTTTCTTTCTTTTATTTTTAATTGTTTTAAAATAATTTATTGTTAGGAAATGATGGTATGTCATATTAATTGATCTTTTTTTCCCCCACATTTTTACTGTGACTGGTAAGGTGGTATGATGAAGTGTGTGTGTACTCACACACATTTATCTGAAGCAAATTTCTCAAAATAATACTTACACATACTATTTACTGTAACATCACATTATTTTCTATTTGATTTTTTAAAATATTCCAAGTACAATGCATTAAAGTGGTCATATGACTTGCTGGCACATAACTTGCAAGTTGATAAACTTCAGTATGTGCGAGCATTGAGGTTAGCCAAGATTTAAGAGTTGGGGTGGAGATAAATTATACTAGTAAGCAAAATCTTTGATGAATTAGAGGTAATAAGTAATTGGGAGTAGGTGGATGACTGGAGCAAAGAAGGGACAATGGAAAGGCTTTTATCGGAGAGTAGGAAAATAATATTTCAAAAGGGACCCAAGGGAACTAGCAGAAATGCTTTCCTCCTTATTTTATTCCCTCCGGGTAAACAAAATGTCTTCAGCTTACTGGAATCTAGGACCATAACTTCCCCCCAAATCAAGCAGAATTCTATCTATGTACATTTTTCTGGGGTAACCAGGATTGGCAAGTGGTCAGTATCCTAGGGAAAGCATTAAGACAGAAGTGAATTATTGCCATGACTTATGAACAGAAGTATTTGAGGTAGGGGTATAACCCAATGTAGAGAATGTGCTTACCATGCTCAAGGTCCTGGGTTCAATCCCTAGCACCTAAATAAATTAGATGGATAGAGACACAGATGGATGAATAAATGGATGGATAGATGGATAAATGGATAGATGGATGGTTGGATGGAAGAAAGGAAGGAAAAAAGGAAGGTGGATAGGTATTTTAGAAAAGTATTTGATCGAACCAAACCCTTGTAATGATTGGCAGAATTTATTATCTATCTCCCTCATCAAATTTTTCTCATGTTTATAATCCACATTTGTTTTTATTGTAGCAAGGAACTAGCCTCAGCTGAGCAAAATAAAAATCATATAAATAATGAGCTAAAAAGAAAGGAGGAGCAGTTGTCCACTTATGAAGACAAGCTATTTGATATTTGTGGTAGCCAGGATTTTGAAAGTGATTTAGATAGGCTTAAGGAGGAAATTGAAAAATCCTCAAAACAGCGAGGTAAGTTACCTACTTTATATTATTTGATACTTTTGTATTTTCATTCATAGGTAACTATTAAGAATGGGAGATTTTAAAACCATGTTATGGAGCCAAATGATTTGAGCTTCAGTTAAGGCTCTGCAACTTACTATATGACTTTAGGGAACTTACTGAAACCTTCCTAAATTTCAAATTTATCATCTATAAATTAGAGACACGACTGCCTGCCTCCTAGGTTATTAATAAAGAGGAATAAATGATATTATAAATGTAAAGCCCTGAGAACAGTGTCTGTCAAAGAAATCTCTCAATAAATGTTATACTTCTTGTGTTATGAAAAATAACACATGTGTAATATGTTTATAAAGCAAAAGGAACAATCATACATTTAAGGAAGAAGATATTTTTCTCACTGGAGATTTATTTATTTTCTTAAAATAGCCATGCTGGCTGGAGCCACAGCAGTTTACTCCCAATTCATTACTCAGCTAACAGATGAAAACCAATCATATTGTCCCGTCTGTCAGAGAGTTTTTCAGACAGAGGCTGAATTACAAGAAGTCATCAGTGATTTGCAGTCTAAGCTGAGGCTTGCTCCAGATAAACTCAAGTCAACAGAGTCAGAGCTAAAGAAAAAGGAAAGGCGGCGTGATGAAATGCTGGGGCTTGTGCCCATGAGGTGAGGATAGGAATTTATTGTTGCTGTACATGTAGCAGCTACCTTTTAAGACAGTATCCTCCACATAGTGCTTGGCATATGGTAGGTGCTTGGTAAGAATGTGTTGAAGGGGCTGGAGCAGTGGCTCAGCAGTTTCAGCGCTTGCCTGGCAAGCACGAGGACCCGGGTTCAAACCCCAGCACCATGTACACAACTGAGTGTTGGAGCAACTAAGGCCATGTGAAAACCTAAAATAAAAAGTTGTCTCTCGGGGGGCTGGAGCGGTGGCTCAGTGGTTTCAGCACTTGCTTCACAAGCACGAGGACCCAGGTTCAAACCCCAGCACCACGTATGCAACTAAGTGTTGAAGCAATTAAGGCCATGTGAAAAACTAAATAAAGTTTAAAAAAAAAAAAGTTGTTTCTCTCTTTCTCTGTCTTTCTCACTGTCCCTCTCTCTTAAAAAAAAAAAAAGAATATTGAAAAATTAAAAATCAAAGTCATGATTCTGAGCCTCTTACCTTAAGATTCTTACCTTGTATTATTTATATGATTGAAGAATTAATGATTTTATTAAAGGTAAGTTTGTTTTATAAACTAGTCAGGGAGTAAGTGTAGTCTTTATGTTTGTGTATGTGTGTTTGTAATTCTTGAAACATGGCTGGAGGGCATACATTTTGATAGATTTAGAACAACTTGTTGATACGTCACTTTCTAAATCCAGTAAAAGAATTAAAGTCCTGAAAAGTTCTTCCAAAAATCAGATTTTAAAGTATATCTTTTAGGTCTTTTTCACGTTCAAAAAGGATAAATCATAGATTATTTTTGTTGTCGCTTACCTTTACTTGCACAAGAAATTTCTCTTTCCACATTTTTTTTTTAAAGGGAAAGAGAAAAAAAATAAACATTATTTATTTTTTCATCTGGCATTCATTTTTCCAACACTTTAAGTTGTGTATCTGGTGCTAGGGTTCAAACCTGGTTCCTCATAGGCAAGCCAGGCAAGCACTCTACCACTGAGCCACCACTCCAGCCCCCACTTTCCACATTTTTATTGGCACATTATAGTTGTATATAATGATGGGGTTTTTTTATTATATATTTATACATGCACACAATTTATAACTATAATTTGGCCGGTGTCTCTCCCCAACACTTCCCCCATCCCTCCCCACCTTCCACCCATCTCCTTTTTATTTTTATGAGATGTCCAACTTCCCCCACCTTTCTTTTTTCCTCTCTAACTTCCATAGATGAGAGAAAACATGACCCTTGACCTTCTGAGTTTGGCTTATTTTGCTTAACATAATGGTCTCATCCATTTTCCTATAAATGGCAAAATTTCATTTTTCTTCATGGTTGCCTAAAATTTCATTTTCTTTAACCGTTCATCTATTGATGGATACCTAAGCTGGTTCCATAATTTGGCTCTTGTGACTTGTGCTGCTGTAAATATGGGTATGTATGTATCAGTATAATATAATGACTAACTCTTTAGGATAGGGGTTGGGGATTTAGCTCAGTGGCAGAGCGCTTGCCTAGCATGCACACGCAAGGCCCAGAATTGAGTCCTCAGCCCTGAAAAAAAAAAAGTCTTCAGGATAAATATTGAGTGGTATAGCTGGGTCACATGGTGGTTCCATGTGTTATCTTTTGAGGAAATGCCATACTTATGTTCATAGAGGATGTACTAATTTACAGTCCCACCAACACCACCAACAGTTGGACAAGAAATTTAGATGGTGTTTTGTTGTTATTGCTTGGTTTTGGTACTGGGGATTGAATCCTCGGTGTTTTACCCCTGAGCCACATCCTTGATCCTTTTTTTTTTTTTTTTTTTTTTTTTTTTTTTTTTTTTTTAAGAGAGGAAGAGAGTGAGAAAGAAAGAACCAATTTTTATTTATTTTTTCCTCTGGCCTTTGTTTTTCTGACACTTAACTGTGTGTTTGTGGTGCTGGAGTTCAAACCCAGGTCCTCATGCATGCCATACAAGGACTCCAACTGCTGAACCACCGCTTCAGCCCA
This sequence comes from Aplodontia rufa, assembly GCA_004027875.1. Classification (NCBI taxonomy): domain Eukaryota; kingdom Metazoa; phylum Chordata; class Mammalia; order Rodentia; family Aplodontiidae; genus Aplodontia; species Aplodontia rufa. The sequence continues at coordinate 43,213 of PVKS010009219.1, forward strand.
TACCCAACCCTTAGATGTGTTAATTCATTTTTTGAGATAGGGTCAACTATGTTTCAGGGACTGGCCTCAGACATTTAATCTTCCTGCCTCAGCCTCCCAAGTTACTAGGATTCTGGGTATATACCATCACACCTGACTAGATGATGATTGTCTTTTTATAAATAAAATCAAGTCAGGAAATATATATGATTGCCATGGTGTCTCCCAGAACATAGAGCATAAGTCTGGTCATAGAAACTGATAAGACATGACCTACAAGGAGCAGATAGTCTAATTAAAGAGATAAGCTCTTAGTATTGGAGAGCTGGGCTTAATAATATGCTTAAAAATGCAAAAGTTAAGAATAGAGAAGCTAGTGGGTACAGAATGAGAAAAATTTTTTGACAATGAGGTTGGAAGGAGAAAATAAAGCCTAGAGAAGTTGGTTTGACTTACTTAAAAGAAGGAAAGGGAAGAGGGAAATCAGAACTGGTTATGCCCAGGAAAAGGAGTAGGACTTATGCTACTACTGAAATGTTATCTGGTGTCTGGAGAATTATTTGTAGGGATTGATTCTGAAAAGTTGGGAAGATGGGCCCATATTATATTCAAACCTAATTATAACACTCTTTCATAGGTTATAAGGAACAATCCTAAGGGATTTAATGAAATTGTATTTTAGGAAAATTTGAGTGGATCAGGGTGAGAATCTGGAAGCAGAAAAAGCAGGAGAGTATATTGTCCAGGAAAATCAAGGATGAATTTCAGGAAAAAGGAGGAGAGGTCTAAGAAGATGTGCTTGGTGGCAGCCAGCTGTTAAAATGATCCGCAGTGGACCGTGCCTCCTGGTATTCATGTGTCATCTCCTCTCACGTTGTTGCAGGTTTGGTCTGTGTGACCAATAAAATGGAACAGAAGTGATAGCATATCCCTTCCAAGATTAGGTTACCTAAGGTATTACAGCTCTCCTATCCCCCATCTGGGAGAAGCTAGCTGCCATGTTGTGAACAATCCTGTGGAGAGGCGTGTATGGTGAGGACCTGAGGCCTTCAACCAAGTTTGGAAGCAGATTTTGTAGTAGTGAGCCTTTAAATGTCTGCATCCCTGACTGATGACAGCTGGACTACACTCATGAAAAACCCTGTGTCAGAAGCATATCTCCTGATTTGCATAGCTGTGAGAAATAATAAGTGCTTTTGTTTTAAGCTGCCAAGTTTGGGGGTATTTTATAATGTAACAATAGGTAACTAGTACAAGTACCAGTTGATTGGGACCACAGAGAAAATGTGATAAGGAAATAGCACTAGTTTAAAAGTGAAAAGGAAAGAGAAGAATAAAGTAGTATTTAAAACATAACAAATAGGAGGTAAAGTTGGTAGAAAAAGTGCACATAGAGGAAATATGAATTTGTTGGTTCTGTGTCATTTCATTAATGGCAGAAATTAGCATAGTATTGTTTTATGTATTAAAATAGTATTATGCCTATACAACTCCCCTTCTCAAAGTAAGATACTTATTCATTTTTATATTTCCACAGTTCCTCATATACTGTAACTTTGAGAACTATTTGCTGAGTGAAAGAGAACTATACAATCTGTTCTACTTATTTATTGCTGCATAACAGACATCCTTAAGTCTTAGTGCCTTATAGCAGCAATTTTTTATTTTTTCATGGCTTAGCTGAGTGGTTCTCACCAGGGGTCTTTCAGGTGGCTGCAGTTTTTGGTCAGTTATCTCAAGGCTTAACAGAGCCAGTTATTCAAGACAGCTCATTCATGGCTGTAGTGAAGCTGACTGCTGACTAGGAGCTCAACTGGAGCTGATAAGAGGATGCTTTCACATGGCTTCCACATGTTTGTTGGACTTCTGGCGGCACAGTGGTTGGGTTACCAAAGGAAGCATCCCAAGTGTACGTATTCCAAGAGACAGGAAGTAGAAGCAGCAAGTCTCAAGGCCTGGACCCGTAAACCAACACAGTGGCACTGCTGCCATTTTCTGTTGGTCAGAGTAATCACAGAACCTGCCTGATTTCAATCAGAGAAGACACTCTGCCTCTTAGTGGGAGGACAGTCAAAGAATTTGTGGCTGATCTTAATCTACAAGGTAAACTTAGATCTGTATCAGTACCTTGTGCCATTTTGGTCACCACATATTTAGGTAAGAGAAGCTGAAGTTAGAAAAGGTCCAGAAGAAGCACTAAAAGTTGACCAAGTTGTTGGTAGGGCTTCTAAGTGAAGACATGTGGTAAAAGCATTTCTCCTAAAAGTACTAAAACATCAACTGAAAGAGCAAGCTAAAGATGGTTCCCAGGCTGTTTACCAAGATCTAGCAGGATGCTGTCCTGGAGAAGAATGAGATTAGGAACTATGAGAAAGAAAGTCCTCTCTCCCAGAGTGGTAAATAACATTATGAAACAGTCATATTTCCAATTCTAGCTGTGCTGAGTCACCTTCGGAATACTACGTAACCCATCTGGATCTGTTTTCCTCATGTAAAGTAAGGGGGTTGACTTAGATGATCGTGAAGCTTCCTTCCAGCACTGGTTGTAGTATAGGACACTACTGTCATACACAGTATGACAGAGACATTATCAAGGTCTATTTGTGATAGTCAATTAGATGGAGGGTTATTTATCATTGTGAGGTAACATGTAAATTGAGGATTATTACAGGTGGTGAAATAATGAAATAATAAGAAAGGTTATATTTGTCAGGAACCATTTGTCTTTTCACTGGCAGTGCTCTTGATGCCAGCATTGTCATATGTGTATTCATTCAACCAATGTGTACTTAATAGACACTCTTCTGAGGTACTAGTAAAGCATCAATAAATAAAATCCCTGCTGTAATGGAGTTTATGTGGTATTGGGAATAAGACAGATGGTAAACAAATATATATATAGTATGATCCATGCCATGGAGAAAAATTACAGTAGGATAAGGGAATAAGGAGTAACTGAAAGGTGGTAGGAGGGGAGGGGACTTGCTGATGAAGGTGGCATTCGGGTAGACACCTAAGAGAACTGAGGGAGCCAGCCATACATTTGCCCAGGGGAAGAATTTCAATCAACGTAAAATCCCAGAGGCATTTTTGACCTGAAAGCTAAAGGAAAAGTGGTGGAAGTTGAGCTTAGGGAGGTAGTAGGGGACCAAATCATGCATATCTTAACCACCGAGCCACCGCTACAGCCCCGTGTACTTTTTTTTAACCATTACATGATTACAGTATGCAAGAGACCCAACCTTTGAGTTCTTGGCTTTTTTTCCCCTTATCGTTAAGATTCCCATTAGCAATTAATTTATTATACTACTTTAACTTACTGTACTAATTTAATTTTAAAGGAGAATTTGGAATTTTGCTGAAATAAAATTGTTTTTTTTTTTTTTTTAAAGAGAGAGGGACAGTGAGAGAGAGAAAGAGAGAAACAACTTAAGTTTTTCACATGGTCTTCGTTGCTCCATCACAACTTAGTTGTGCACATGGTGCTGGGGTTTGAACCCGGGTCCTTGTGCTTGCCAGGCAAGTGCCGAAACCACTGAGCCACCACTCCAGCCCTAAAATTGATGTTTTAAAGGATTTAATACAAGTTTTATTGCTTCAGAGGTATTAACAAAAATGTGTATGGAGCCAGTAATCATTAGTGTAGTGACAATGAAAACAGTTGACAGTTTTTGTACCTTAAACCTATGTAGCTTGGGTCTGGAGTGGTGGCTCAGCGATTAAGGCTCTTGCCTGGAATGCGCAAGCATGCAGGTTCAAACCCCAGCACGATGTACACAATGAAGTGTCAGAGCAATGAAAGCCATATGAAAAACTAAATAAAATTCTCTCTTTCTTTCTCTGTCTCTCTCTCACTGTCTATCTTAAAAAAAAAAAAAATCTGTGTAGCATTTGGCTAAGTAACTGGCTTCTTTCCTCTGTAATTTTTTAATTTTGAAATAATTTTCTGTTTACAAAAAATTATAAAAATGGCATGGACTTTTTTCACATAGACTTTTCACCCAGTTTCTCCTGATATTAATAATATTTGTAATCATAATAGTTTCAAAATCAGGAGTATAATGCTACTAACTAAATTACAAACCACATTTGAATTTCAGCAACTTTTCTATTACTATTCTTTTCCTGTTTTAGGATCCAGCCCAGGATCCTACATTGCATCTAGTAGTTATTTCATCTTAGGTTCCTGCATTCTATAATAGTTCATCAGTCTTTTCTTTGTCTTTCATGACAAATCTTGACACTTTTGTAAGTATGATCAGTTAATTTATAGGATATCTCTCAGTTAAACTTGGCAGACAACCACAGTAATAATTATTGCAAGCAAGGTTGGTATTGATAATAATGAATACTAAAGTCAGTGTGTTGGAGTTTGAGAAGGAGGGTAGTTGCACATTCTTAACATGTCTATACTATGATACTTTTTAATTATAAAAGAGAAAATAGCAACTTTACAGTGAAGAAATTTGACTGATACCACCTTACCTAAGTGAATAAGGTCAAAATCATCAGTAATAAGATATGGTGATGTTGTGTAGCCACTGACATGGTGCCCAGAAAAGGAACGACATCATTCCTATGATTTTCTTGTCAAAAATAATATAATTTCAGTCCAAGTATTAGGAAAATATCAGATAGATGGTTTTTAATTGTGTATTTTCTGTTAAGGCAAAGCATAATTGATTTGAAGGAGAAGGAAATACCCGAATTAAGAAATAAACTTCAGAATGTCAATAGAGACATACAGCGCCTAAAGAATGACATAGAAGAACAGGAAACACTCTTGGGTACAATAATGCCTGAAGAAGAAAGTGCTAAAGTATGTCTGACAGATGTGACAATTATGGAGAGGTTCCAGGTAAGTTTATTATAGTTTAAGGCAGAATAAAACTTATTTCTTGGTGATACAAATGTGGAATGTGAGTGTTAAAAATAGTATCTAGTTCTCAGGTATATATTGTGTTTAGAATTCCAGGTAGCCTCAGGGAACAACTGATTCATTTATATTCTTAAGTTTAAATTTTTTTGTTCATAGATTATGGAAATTAAGACAATTCTGTTTTTCATTTCTAGTCAGCTTCCTTTTGTTTACCTCATTTGAATTGCTAAAAATTAATTTGACTTTTATTCTGTTAAACAACTGTTCTATTCTTTAGATGGAACTTAGAGATGTTGAAAGAAAAATTGCACAGCAAGCAGCTAAACTACAAGGAATAGACTTGGATCGAACTGTTCAACAAGTAAACCAGGAAAAGCAAGAAAAACAACACAAATTAGACACAGGTAATATAGTCTAGTTCCTAACCCATAAAGATTTCAACATTGCCAGCATGTGCTTTTTATGGTGAATTTTATACCTGTTACATGGATGAAGAACTTTCTTCTTTCCAGCCCACAGTGTATCCTTTCTCTTTTTTACAAAAGCATCACTTCTTTGTTTCTTTGTGTTGTACTGCAGGTTTGAGATGATAGAATGTCAGATATGTTCTTTCTCAGCCATGTCTGCCCTGGGAGCTTTACCTGTGAATGGTCAGGAGAGGGCAGCAAGCAGGTTTGGGGGCTAGGGGAGTTCTTTTTACAGTTTTGATGCAGTCAGTAGGTCCCACAGAAATTTGGCTTTTGTGAATTTCACAGACCCAAAAAACCAAAAGGATGATACTAATAGTATTTTGTGTATCCCTACATTAATCATGGTATCAATATGTTTTCATGTAGTGTCCAGCAAGATTGAATTGAATCGTAAGCTTATACAGGACCAGCAGGAACAAATTCAACATCTAAAAAGTACAACAAATGAACTTAAATCAGAGAAACTTCAGATATCCACTAACTTGCAACGTCGTCATCAACTAGAGGAGCAGACTGTGGACTTATCCACTGAAGTTCAGTCTTTATATAGAGAGATAAAAGTATGACTATTCTCATGTTTGTTTTAAAATTAATTCAAATATATGTAACCATGTTCATTGGCATGGTGGCTAGAAGGATAGTTTCTGTGAGAATCAAATGAAAATAGTTCTATGGTTCTTGAGTGACAAAATTTGCCTTAATAAGTAAAGATTTCTGGAAAGAGGAGTTTGGCCATGGTAAGAAAGAACCAGCTTCATGGTTAAGCAGTGAACTTCATGTTATTGGAAGTGGTCAGGTGGTGGCTGGATTACTCATATAAGGGTTCCTTCTCGTGTGGGACATTTGTGTTATCTGCACATGCTTTGTCAATTGTTGACAGTTCTCCTTCAGAGCATTGTTTCCATCTGTTCTAGATGTGGTCTCAAAATCTTCACCAATGAAATGAAATAGGCAGTGAGTTGCCACATGTTCTGGAATGCATTTGCCAAGCCTAGTATAGATTAATCAGATCTAAAACCCAACCAATTAAATTTATGAACAGTTTAGAAATAGTAACCTAGGTTTTCATAATTATATATACTCAGTAAATACTGAATAAATTACTGAAACCATTCATCAATAATTACTATAAATGTTTCTTTAGTTCTCCAGTTATTTTGGATCACACATTACCAGAGGCTTAGAATATAATGTATTACTTTGCCATTTGTATTATTTTTTACAGTTTATAGATCACTTTGAGGTAAGACATTCAGCGTCCCAACAATACTATTGAGACTAAATCTCCTTTTTGTAGCAAAAGAAATTGAGATTTACAAATGTCCCATGAGTTACCCAAGTTCATGCACCTAATAGGAGGTAGCACTGCTTTTCAAATAGGTCATTTTTACATTGAAGACATTTGACTTCCCACCATACCCAAATCACTTTCCAGTATGAGAAAATATACCTACAATGAAGTAATACCAAATAATTATATCTGCTTTTTAAGATTCAGTAGATGGTTCAGGATAATAAGGTCAGGCATTGTTTTTTTGGTTTTCTTTTCCAGGGCTAAGGACCAAACTTGGGGCCTTGCACGTGCTAGGCAAGCGCTCCACCACTGAGCTAAATCCCCAACCCCTCGGGCATTGTTTTGAACAGTGGTTATCATATAAATATATTGTGGAGATGTTACAAGGATAAATAATGGGGACTTCTGATTGGTAAAATAGTTTATTACTCAAAAACCTTCCTTCCAGAATAAATGTGGACACACTAACATCAATATAATAGTATCTTTTTTTTTTTTTTTTAAAGAAAGAGAGGGACAGTGATAGAGAAAGAAAGGCAGAAGCAATTTTATTTAGTTTTTCATGGACTTTCATTGCTCGGACACTTCATTGTGTACGTGGTGCTGGGGTTTGAACCTGCATATTCACGTTCGCAAGACAAGCACCATAACCGCTGAGCCACTGCTCCAGCCCCAATAGTATACTTTTATTACCATAAAATAATCACTTAATATATTAAGCAGTATTCTATAAATAAATAGTGGTGTACATAGCCTAACTTATTCAAATAAATGCTTAACAGGCTAAGCTTAAGGACCAAAGTGGGTTTACTGTCATATTCCCATCTATAAAAGAATATTGAACCAAGTGAATTTTCCTGTTCTTTGATCACACAGAGTTGACATAGGCCTCTATTAAACTCGTAGAAACTCATGCCAGAATCCACATAATATATTTGGGAGCCCATGGCCTTGACTAAAGTTAAGTCATCACTGAGGCAATATTTTTTGCACATTAGTTAAGAGAGTAAACTTGAGCTGGATTGGTTTAGAATCTTGGCTGCATCATTTACTGTTGTGACCCTGAACTTGTTATTCTCTGTACCTGTTTGCTCCTCTGAAATACAAGGATGGAATAGCGTTATCTTCCTCTCAAGAGTTGTAAAAAAGAGCAAATAAATTGACTTTAAAGCCTGGTACGTAAAAAGGGCAATTATTAAGACTGTGAAGTCTGACACCTAAAATAAGATAATGGAATATTACAAAAGACTTTGTTTTTTTATATTTTTAGGATGCTAAAGAGCAAATAAATCCTTTGGAAACAACATTGGAAAAGTTCCAGCAGGAAAAAGAAGAATTAATCAACAAAAAACATGCGAGTAACAAAATAGCACAGGATAAAGTAAGATTTCATTTGTGTATTTACTTATAACATATCTTTATTAAACTTATAGCACTATTATTTCACATAAAATTAAATAGCTTGATATGATAAATAGTATTTTCAGATTCATTTTATATGTATATATTTGGGGGGAAGTTTGTGCTGGGAATTGAACCCAGAGCTTTACACATGCTAGGCCACTCTCCAGATAATTTTGACATTAGAGATTCTTATTAGAAAATGGTTTAAAATTTAAAATATTTTGCTTCTTGATCTAAAATAGAAGAATTGAGACTATTTAGCCTGGCACATTGGCACACACCTGTAATCCCAGCAACTCGTGAGGCTGAGGCAGGAGGATCCCAAGTTCAAAGCCAGCTTCAGCAATTTAGCAGAGCTCTAAGCAACTTAGTGACACCCTGTCTCAAAAAAAAAAAAAAAAAAAAATATATATATATATATATATATATATATACGCGCACACACACATATATATATGTATGTGTGTGTATATATATATGGCTGGGAATATGTCTCAGTGGTTAAGCATCCCTGGGTTCAATCCCTGGTACCAAAAAAAAAAAGGGACTTCTCTGAGATGAGATCATAAAATTTGATAGTAGTGGAAGCCTGAACTGAAGGTTCTGAACTTCTAAGCCATTGTTTCACTGTACTGTGCTGGTCCCAATCAGTATAAATTTAAAAGATATTTTTCCACAGCTGAATGATATCAAAGAGAAGATTAAAAATATTCATGGTTATGTGAAAGACATTGAGAATTATATTCAAGATGGAAAAGATGACTATAAGAAGGTAACTTAAAACTTAAAATTACTTATTTAATTATATTTTCATTTCTTGCATTTAAAAGTTTTTCTTTTTTGTAGCAAAAAGAAAGTGAGCTTAATAAAGTAATAGCTCAACTGAGTGAATGTGACAAACACAAAGAAAAGATAAATAAAGAAATGGGAAGCATGCGGCAAGATATTGATACACAGAAGGTAGGTCTTCTTGCTCATGGTATCACTTAAACATTCTTTTTTCTAGTTTTATTATAATAGATCCATTGAGTAGAAATGCAAACAGAAAGCAATTCCAATAGCATATTTTTGTTCTTTATTCTTCATTTTTATTTACCACATAAAGATCATGTGGTAAATTTTTAAACATAAAGGCATAACAAAGTTGTATCCTCTTTCTAATTACCAGTTTCATGCCTAGATGTCATTATTATTGCAGTTTTTGTTTGTTCTTAAAGAAGTTTTTTCTTCATATGCCACCAGATAAATGGATAGATAAGTTTAGATTTATGTGTGCATGTATGTTTAAATTTACTCTCACAGGTGGGATTATCTATACTATTCTGTACATTTTTTCACTTCACAAAATTTGATCTTACATATGAACTTATAGATATATTACTTTCTTTTTTTATTATGTCTTTTTAATAATTATAAAATATCCAATTTTGAGTATGTACCATAACTTACTTTAGTTGCTTTTTTGGTTATTTTATACTGTGTAGCAGTGAATATTCTTCTACATGTATCTGTATTTCTTTTTATTCTAACATATCTTTATTAATTCACAAAAGAGAGATTAAAGTCTAATGTATTCCTTTTGGGGGGAGGGTGCTAGGGATGGAACCCAAGGGTACTCTACCACTGAGCTACATCCTGAGTCATTTTTTATTTTCAGATAGGGTCTTGTTACTGAGGGTCTAAGTTTTCAAGGCTGGCTTCAAACTTACAATCCTCCTCCTCAGCCTCCTGAGTCACTGGAATTATAGGTGTGCACCCCTGTACCTGGCTTTAACATATTCTTAAAAGATATCTGTAAGGAAAATGTAATATTAAGTCATTTTGTAACTGATTCCTTTTCACTTGTCCCCATGAAGGAAATCAATTTCTACAACATAATTAAAATCACATTGAGACATTCTCTTTAACATGCTTTATGCAGCCACGGTAGTTAATCCTTGAAAACTGCATAATTTTTCTGTTCCTGATGTTTTAAACAAAATTTTCACTTTGTCTGCTTTAATCATTTGGTTTTAAATGGTTAAAATTTTTCTCTTTGAAGATTAGTCAAATCAGTGAAAGCTGGGTCTCTGATTATAACTTCAGGAATTTTAAATATCAGTCAAAGGTAAATTGGTAACCTAATAAGTGCTATATACCAAATGTTTATGTGATATATACACACACATATATACGCATATATTTATATACAAACATATAAATTTTTAAAAAGAGCGTAATTATCACAAGCTTATATGTGGGTTGACTATATAAAATCACAGTTTATTCTTTAGGAACAGCTCCCTCCCTCTGTGTGTACATTCAATATGCAACCACATAAAAAACTGTTAAAATTTACCAATCTGTGACACTTTTCAAATTGGTGGTCTAAGCCTAGTGAATCTGATGGCATCAGTTTACTTCGTAACCTGTCTTGTTACAGAAATTATTTACACAGTTAGAAACAGTAGAGTAATGTCAAATACTTATTATTACGGTGAAAACAAAACAATATAGAAATAAGATCAAGAAGGAAGTAAAGCCAGAAATAAATCTATCAAAATGAAGTCTGATATGCTTGCTAAAGATTCTAGTAGTCAAACGAAAAGAAGAAATCACAATTAGTTAAGATTTCACCTTGTGTCAAAGCTAAGATACATGAGTTCCCTGTACTAAGACCAAAGAAAAATATCTGTTCTCAGAAAGGAGGACACTGTGTAGACTAACAAGAACTGTGTCTTCAACAAACTTAATGGGACTTTTTAAAAAATATAGCGTCTCGGCATCAACTTCTGAGGAGGTTCTGTAGAAAGTTTAAAATGCATGTTAAAGTGTTTTGAGAGCCAAGACTCATAGCTTGGGCCACCCATCAAAATCATCTGGGTTCTTCCACTCCTAGGCTTAGAATCAAGAAAATGGAAAGCATACACTCACACAAAACTGATACAAGAAATATTAGCAGCATTATTCTTAACAGTCAAAATGGAATAATCCAACTGGCCGTCAGCTGATGAATGGATAAATATAATGTGATGTATGACTGCAGTGGGATATTTTTCAGCCATAAAAAGGAATGAAGTATTGGTGTATGCTATGATGTTAAACTTAAAAACATGTTAAGCAAAAGAAGCTAGTCTTAAAAGACTACATAAATCGGTTTATATGAATTTCCCCAAATAAGCAAAATCATGGAAACAGAAAGCAGCCTCTTTCGGGACATCCTTGAAGGATAGTGGTGAAAGCAAATCTCAATGGACAATACACTTGGTGATGCCCTTTGCTTGGAAGGAAAAATGGCCAGATGTGCAGTTTATACTCATTAATTAACTATAGCCAGTGGTTTGGCCAGATGGTCAGGGACTTAAAAGGAACATGGTTGGGAAATTGGTAATAGAAGAAATTTGGGAGGCTGGGTACAGTGGCATTCTCCGGTAATCCCAGTGATTTGGGAGGCTGAGATAGGAGGATTGCAAATGTAAAGCCAGCCTGAGCAATTTAGTGAGACCCTACATTAATTTTTTTACAAAAGGATTAGAGATGTAGCTCAGTGGTAGCATGGTTGCCTAGCATGCACAAGGCTCTGCAGTCTATCCCTGGTATTGACAAAAAAAGGAGGGGGGGACCTGGCAGGAATATGGATTTGCCTTCCCTGCAAGTATGTAGGTATGTAGGTAGACCTCTCCGAGTAGACAAAACAAGTGAATGTATCTGTGTCCCATATGAATGCTCACCAAAGTGTGGCTTCAGCAAAGGAGGACTTTAATAACCACATGGATAAGATGACCCATCCTGTGAATACTAGTTAGCCTCCTTCTCCAACCACCCTTGACTTCACCAAATGGACCCTTGAACAAACTGGTCATGGTTGCATGGATGGAGGTTATGTGTGCGCTCAGCAACATGACTTCCACACTAAAAATCAACGCTGAGACCCTAAAATGGCAGCATTCCCTGAGGTGGTCAGCCATGTACCTGGTGGCAGTTTGATTATCTTGAACCACTTCCAGCATGGAGGGGACAGTGTTTGTCCTTACTAGAGTAGACATTCTGAATATGGATTTGCCTTCCCTGAAAGTAATGCTGCTGTAAAAATCACCATCTGTTGGGCTTTAAGAATTCCTTATCCATCATCATGGCATTCCACACAGTACTGCCTTTGACCAAGGAACTTGCAACCAAAGAACTATAGCAGTGGGCTCCTGCTTATGAAATTCACTGATTTTTAACATATTCCCCTTCATCCTGAAGCACCTGCCTTGATAGAACCATGGAAAAACCTTTGGGAGCTGGATTTATAATACCAGTTAGGTGACAATACTTGACAGGACTGGGGCAGGGTTCTCCAGAAGGCTGTCTATGCTCTTCATAAGGGACCAATCTGCAGTACTTTTTCTTCTGTAGCCAAGATTCACAGGTCTAGGAACTGAGGGGTAAAAATGGAAGTGGCTGACCCTTATCCCTAATGACCCACTTGCAAAATTTTTACTTCTGTTCTCATGGCTTAATGTTCTGCTGGTTTAGAAGTCTTAGTTCCAGGGAGAGGAATGCTGCCACCAGGAGGTAAAACAATGATTTCACTGAACTGGAAGTTAAGACCAGCCACCCAGTCACTTCAGGCTCTTTATGTCTCTAGTCAACAAATTAAGAAAGAAGTTACAGGGGCTGAAATGGTGGCTTAGTGGTTATGGTGCTTGCCTGGCATATGTGAGGTTGGGTTCAAACCCCAGCACCACATACACAACGAAGTGTCAGAGCAAAACAAGCTATATGAAAAACTAAAATTGATGCTTTCTCTCTTTCTCACTGTCCCTCTCTCTCTTAAAAAAGAGAGAGAGAGAAAGAAAGAAGTTACAGTATTGGCTGTGGTGATTGATCCTGACTACCAAGGGAAAATTGGCCTAGTGCTCCATAGAGAGGGTAAGGAATTGGATGTCTGGAACACAGGAGATTCTTGAGGGTATTTCTTAATATTACTACATTCTATGATTAAGGTCAAATGGAAAATTACAACAAACCATCCAGTCAGGACTACAAATGACCCAAACTTTCAGGAATGTGAAGATTTGGATCATCATACCAGGCAGATAACCATGGCCAGCTGAGGTGCTTACTGTGGGCAAAAAGAATAAATGATGCTGAAAAGAATAAGAGAAGGTAGTTATGAATAACAGCTGTGACCACATGACCAGTTACAGAAACAAGGACTCTTATTGTCATGAAATTTCCTTTCTATTTTGTTAACTCTGTGTGTGTGTGTTTGTGTGTGTGTGTTTGTGTGTGTGTGTGTGTGTGTGTGTGTAGTTCAGTATTGCTGAACAATGGGGATATATTCTGAGAAATGGGTCATTAGGCAATTTCATTTTCAGGCATACATCACAAAACATATTTGCGCACACTAAGATAGCTGCATCATCACTAGGCAGTACACTCTTATGAGACCACTATCACTTTATATGTATCATTGACCAAAATAGTGTTATGTACTGTGTGACTATACTAGTAATTTTGTTACTCAAGTTATGGGATATTTGGGGAAGAATAAACATTACCTAAGGACTTTACTTCCTCTTCTGGGGAAAGGAGTAGTGCATTTTCAACTGCATGCAGGATGGTTTTATCATGTTAGGCAGAATTATGAACTTGTCTTTATTTGGAGATTAAGTATAGTTCAGGAAGATATGTTTCAGTGCCAGGTTGAGAAGGGGTGGCCTTCTCTAGGTGTTAAGAAATACCAGGGTTGGGGATTTAGCTCTGGCAGAGTGCTTGCCTAACACACACAAGGCCTCAGCCCTGGGGAAAAAAAAAAAAAGAAAGAAAGAAATACCTAGAGAACTAGCAATATGTTACTCCTGAGTGTGTACTGTGAATTTTTTTCCAGAGTTGATTATTCTGTGAATCAGTGGACTTGAGTGGGGAAGATCTGCCCTTAGTGTGGATTGGCACTATCCAATTTAGCTGGAGCCCTGGATAGAACAAAAAAGAAGAAATGAGGAATTCTACCACCACTGCACCCCACCCCTGTTTCCCTTTCTCTCTGGAATTGGGACACATTTTTCCTTCTATCCTTAGACATGAACTCCAGGCTCTCTGGCCTTGGGACTAAGGACTTAAACCAGCGGCCCACTGGTTTTCAGATCTTTGACCTCTGAGAATTACACCATTGGTCTTCCTGGTTCTGAGGCTTTCACTCTTGGACTGAGCCATGGCTCTGGCATCCCAGGGTCTCCAGCTTGCACATAGTCTGTCATGCTTCATAATTACACAAGCCAGTTGCCCTCACAAGTTCCTTCTCATATATCCATACCTATATATCCTATTCTGTATTAGGAGAGACCTAATACAGCCAACTGCATGTGTTAGCGCATCAACTGAGCTAGATGTTTTTTTGTTTTTTGTTTTTTAGGAGAGTCAGTTTGTATTCAGGTTTCTTGTGGCTTTCATTGCTCCAACAATTTGTTGTGTACATGGTGCAGAGGTTCAAACCCACGTAACTTGGACATGCCAGGCAAGCACAATAACTACCAAGCCACCACTCCAGCCCCTAGGGTTGCTATTTAAGAGCTGGGGAGCCTAATAATATTGTTCACATGCTTATTTAAGCCCTACTAAATTTAGTCCTAAGAATAAAATGATTTGAAATCTAGTAATCTGCTTCCCTGATTTTTTAGATGAAAGGATATATGAAGACAGCTGGAGGTTATCTGACTTGCCCAAGGACACAAAAGTAGTAACAGACTTAGAATTTTCAACTGTGCCTTGTCAAATTTCTAGTGTAATGGAAAACAGTACAGGTGTACTATCACTGTATCTGGTTTTCTTTCTTCCCTTTCTCTGATGTTTTATAAGCTATAATTGGAATTCTCACAGCTTAAAGTTCAAAGGATAAATTTGACCCAAAAAGCATTTTACTTCCAGTTATTGAGCCAAGCACTGTACTGATTACAAACACTAGCCTATTTAATCGTTACAATAGTCATTACAGTAGGTGGTATTTATCCATGTGTTCTAAGCAGACTGAGGCTCAGAGAATTATTTTAAATTTACCATTATCCTGTTTAAGTATAGCACCAAGAGTGGAACCTAGGTGTACCTGACTTCAAAGCCTATGCTTTTTAACTGTGTACTACATAATGTCTTTCAAAATAAAACATGATAGAAGCTGACCTAAAAAAAAAGAAATCCCCACGTTTGTGGTGATCATGCAGGAAATCAAACCACAAACAGTATTTTATTCCAAAAATCAGTCTCACCTAAAATGTGTCAGCACTTTAAAGAGAGCTTTCATGTAGTCTTGAAAGCAAATTCAAGTATTACATAGCATCAGGTAAAAACAGGCATTGGGACATTCTCTTATTCCCAATGAGGGAAAATTATAAGCAGAGTTCCCCATGGAAGGGCCTTGAAGATGTGTAGCAGCTACCCTACACAGTGGTCTATTAGGTTGCTTCACCCTCAAAGGACATTTGCACCCTTGTCATTTTAGCTGCCTTTGCTTGTAATATTGCCAGTAGCAAAATTATGTATATTTATAGTATTTCCAGGAAAAATGAAGATAGCCTTACTTTCTTGACAGGTTTTTAAACAACATTAAAATGGTGATTTCTAGAGGGTCATGACTGGACATGAACTTTAAGTATGTGAGAAAAAGTCTTGACTTCCCTTCTCACTTCCACCTGCCTTTCTCCCTGAGCTTCAGTGTTGGCAATAAGGTATTGCCAAAAATCTGACCCTCCCTCTCTGGCATCCTGCATCACTGAGTTTTAACTCAGTTAAGGGCAATCGTAAGAGATATCCCAGCTCTATCTTTGAGAAGTCCTAACTCTAAACTCAGGTAGTTTTCCACGTGCAAGCTTTTGTAGGCCAGACTACCACTATTTCTGCAGGAATTTTATTTATTTATTTACTTTTAATTCCAGAGACTCGATTTCTTTTTCCTTTTTTTTTTTTTTTTTTGTACCAGGGATTGAACCCAGGAGTGCTAATGTTTGTCTCTTGACATTATAATTCATTATAAATACCAGGAAAACTCATGAGAAATTTTTTTCTTTGCTGCCATTGCTAAATGATTGAATTTATTTTCAAGGGTAAAAGTACTCTAAAGTAATAGGCAGTTTTTACAGTTGCATTCAGTGGCCAGGAAAGTATCAAGAAGTTTGTAGATAGATACTACTTTTGTGGCACTTCTTACTGCCTTATATGACTATTATAGATTAAATGTCTCTCATGCAAAATGCGTGAGACCAGAAGTAATTCAAATCTCAGTCTTTTGGATTTGGGGAAATTTGCGTAGACTTTACCTGTTGAGTAGCCCTAATCCAAAAATCTGAAATGCTCCAGATCCATGGCAGATTAGGGATGCTTAACCTCTTTTTGTAAACCTGAAAGCAGAGGTTGTATCTGACATACATATAGAATCTGATAGTCTTGGCACATGATAAGGAGACAAAGTAGAGGGAAACTTCAGTAATATTGCTCTCTTTTTTTTTTTAAGAGAGAGAGACAGAGGAAGAAACAATTTTTATTTAGTTTTTCATGTAGCTTTCTTTCTCTGAGATTTTGTCCTGTATGTGGTACTGGGGTTTGAACTCACGTACTCACACATGCTGGGCAAGCACCGTAACTGCCGAGCCACTGCTCCAGCCCCAGTGTTGCTCTCTTTTGATTTTTTTTTTTTTTAAGAGAGAGGGACAGAAAAAGAGAATCAATTTTATTTAGTTTTCCACATGGCTTTCGTTGCTTTGACACTTCATTATGTATGTGGTGCTGGAGTTTGAAGCCACATCCTTGCACATGCCAGACAAGCATCATAACCACTGAGCTACTGCTCCAGCCCCTGATTTTTTAAAATTACATTTTTAACTGAAACCATAAAGACATTAAAACTGTACATATTGATGGAGTCTTGTTACCTTGTAGATAGCAAACTCCATCATAGGGTTTCTATGCAAGATGATCCCCTGGGATGTGGGTTTTAAATATTAAAATGTCTAATTGTATTTTATTTCATCATTTTAAGTTCTTATTTTGTATGTTTTATGATGACATTTAATAGACTTTTATCAAATACTTTATAAATAAGTACACAAAAACATTTGTGTACTTAATAAAGATCATTTATTATAGGACCACCCCATCAAACAGGAAAATTGCTTTTTATGTTATGGTTAAGAAAGGGCAGTAAAAGCTGCATCATAGGAAATGTCCCTCCTGTGATATGAGTGAGCCATTCAGGTTAGTCTAGGTCTAGAGATAGCATCACACTGGTTTATTCCCCCTCTGTCCAGTTTAACTTGATTCTAAGTAAGGCAGAATTAGCACTACCTGTCAGTGTTTGCTTGTTATGGTTTCATGTTAATAATTTGGTTATTTCCATTAACTGAATTAATATTTATATTTAGATACAAGAAAGGTGGCTACAGGACAACCTAACCTTAAGAAAAAGAAATGAGGAACTAAAAGAAGTTGAAGAAGAAAGAAAACAACATTTGAAGGAAATGGGTCAAATGCAGGTTTTGCAAATGAAAAAGTACGATTTTTAAAATAGTCTTTAGTTTAAATAAAGGTGTTTATTATTCTAATGAGAAGGAATTAAATACCTATTTTACAGAAGAATTTAATCCTCAGCCTAATATCCCTACTTATAGGAAGGTGGACAGGATTTTTATATTTCATGGCCTTCAAAATTGAATTACTGAAGAAGTAATATAGAATTGATAACCACACTGTGGGAAGGGATAATAATAATTTAGTATTAAGCCAAGTCCCCAGACTTCTGCTAGCCTACTACACAGAATAGTACTAAGCATGCAAAATATGTGGCTATGGATCTTGCCTGGGTCATAGTTTGTACAGTCTGTGATACTGCTAGTAGTTATTGTCATAGCAATTCACCAGGGAGGACTTATTCTAGATTCTGTCCCACTTATAATTTTGTGCCCAGTATAACATTTTTTTAAAGAATACCTTACTTCATCTGGTATTATTGGTACTTATTTGTGGGCTCTTCTTTCCTGGTACAACAGAAAAGATTTTGTTCCTGCCTTGTCTGCATTAGAGTTAACTTAGGAATTCTGTAAGAACCTGAATGATGCTAAGGCACTAGGCTGTTATAAAAGATACTTAGATTTTGAACCTCCGCAACTGGTTCAATCCACATCTTATTCAGTGCTTCCTTGTGGATTTTTTACTTGTCTTGAATTTATGCAGAAATTTTAATCAAAGAATCCTTAGGATTTTCTAAAGGATTTTCTATAGTCAAATTGAAGTTTTAATTTAATTTGTAAAATCTAACAAATGGTTGACTTTTGTTATTATAAGTATTCTTGGTTTATCTATTTAAAATCTCTGAAATATCAAAGAAATCAGACCATAGCTGGAAGAGCTTGTCATCTTTAGCCTTTTCATTTTTTATGTATTTGGACACCCAGACCCAGAAAAATCACAGAAAAAAATTATGATGAAAGCCAGGAATGTGACCCATATATCTCCTTCGCTCTCAAGCCTCAGGTCTTTAACACGATGATATTAGTGCTTTCTACTCCGAGACTTTTGTTGTGTATGTGGTGCTGGGGTTTGAACTCGTGTACTTGCGCATGCAAGGCAAGACCGTAACCATAACTGCTGAGCCTCCGCTCCAGCCCCAGGAAAAGGAAAGCTTTTAAAAGAAACTTTTAGGGGCTGGAGCGGTGGCTCGGCAGTTAGGGTGCTTGCCTGGCATACGCAAGTACACAAGTTCAAACCCTAGCACCACATACACAACAAAGTGTCCAGGGAATGAAAGTCACATGAAAAACAAAAAAATTGCTTCTCTCTCACTGCCCCCTCTTTCTTTAAAAAAAAACAAAACAAAAAACTTTTAAATGAAATAATTTGTTCTTTGCTACCAAAGACCAAAACCAGATATTTTAAAAATTCCTTCTGTGGTTCTTGCTTAATGATTTTTAACCTTCACTCAGACTACCAAATTCATCTGTTCTTTTTCAAATCTTTCTTCAACTAGGATACAACAGAAATGTCAAGAAAACATAGGCCAACTCTGAGATGTCCATAAATTTGAGAGCAATGTGTAGCACATAGGAGAGTGCTTAATAAGCAGTTGTTAAAGATTTTATAAGTATACATTGAAGTCAGAGTGCCATAAAATTTTGATTATTTTACTTCTTTTTGATCAGTATTGATTGCAGTTTGTACTTGTACAAGAGAATGTTTTCCGTTGGGAAGTCCAAATTTTTTTTTTTTTTAAGAGACGGGAACAATGAGAGAAAGAGATAAGTTTATTTAGTTTTTCATGTGGCTTTTTTTTTTTTTTTCATGTGGCTCAGACACTTGGTTGTGTACATGGTGCTGAGGTTTGAACCCACATACTTGCATATGCCAGGCAAGCACTGTAACCTCTGAGCCGCCGCTCCAGCCCCGGGAAGTCCCAAATATTTTAATAAAAATTACTATAGAAAAGTAATGTTGTAGTTTACTTCAGATAAAACTAAACTGTGTCTTGGACATTCTGTGAGCAAAACATGATTGAAATTATTATCCAGAAACTTCTCAGTTTTGGTAATTGTGCATTCTCAGTTCACAATCAGTCGTTCATGAATTTGTAATATTAAACTCCAACAGTGCTTTTTTTTTTTCAGTTAATCAATGTCTAGAAGTCAGGAACTTTCTCAGTGCTCTCATGTCACAAGGGTTCTTTTTTCAGCACACAAAAATTAGCTATTCAGAAACCTGCATGCTGTAGAGATTGGAAGGAAGGAACTTTTCTTTAATACTACAGCTTCAAAAAGTAAGGAGAGCTGGGTATGGTGGTGCACACCTGTAATTGCAGCAACATGGGAGACTGAGGCAGGAGGATTGAAAGTTAGGACAGCCTCAGCAACTTAGGGAGAGCTCATCTCTTTTTCTTTTTGTTTTTCTTTGTTTTGTTTTGTTTAAGGGGTAGGGATATAGCTCAGTAGTAGAGTGCCTCTGCATTGAATCCCAAGTATGGAAGGAAAAAAAAAGATAAGGAAAGACTCTTGCCATATATTGAATTTTGAGGATTATATTCTCTAAAGAAATCTGTGACTTTTCCACAGTAGGTTGTTAAAACCTAAAATGTACTCATTTGTCATTTTTCTCTTTTATAGTGAACATCAGAAGTTGGAAGAGAACATAGACAGTATAAAAAGAAATCACAGTGTTGCATTGGGGCGGCAGAAAGGTTATGAGGAAGAAATTATTCACTTCAAGAAAGAACTTCGAGAACCTCAGTTTCGGGATGCTGAGGAAAAGTATAGAGAAATGATGATTGTTATGAGAACAACAGAGCTGGTAAATAAGGATCTGGACATTTATTATAAGACCCTTGACCAGTAAGTATTAGACTAGATATTTTGTTCCAATTATCATGAATATTAGCTAGCATATTTTAGTCATCTTTTCTCCCATCTTTTTTTTTTCTTTTAAACTTATTTTATAATATACTTTAGAATAGAAAAATATATATATGTATATTTACTTCAATTATGAAATTAGGTTATAAAGCATATTAATATTAAGAAGTACTCATGATACTACCTCCCCCCAACAAATCCAAGAACTCTGCACCATTATCACCACTTAAATGCGCATCCCTTATCATGACCTTCAGCCATCTTCTCTTCCTGTAACCAGTGACAAAGATTTTTGCTTTCTCTGCTTTTTAAAAACTAGGTTTATCATATGTGTGTTGGTTTTTTAGCTTTTTTTTTTTTTTTTAATGAGAGAAAGAATCAGTTTTATTTAGTTTTTCATGTGGTTTTCGTTGCTCTGACACTTTATTATATACGTGGTGCTGGGGTTTGAACCCGGTCCTCGTGCATGCCAGGCAAGCGTTGTAACCACTGAGCCACTGCTCCAGCCCGGTTTTTTTTTTATATATATATATATTTTTTTTTTAACAACCATACAAGTTTTTAACAAAATAATATAAAATGTGTATAGATTCTGGATATTACAATTACCCCCAGGAGTGCCCCCCCAATTACCCACCTTTATCCCTCCCTTCCCCTTCCCACAATAACTCTAAAAAAGGATTATGTTGTATAGCATTACATCTTATCTGGATTTAATACATGATAATAGACCACCTTTCTCACTGGCCAGGGTCTAGTCCCAACCTCCACAGATGAGTGGAGACAATCGACCATTAGTTCTCTGGATTAAGCTGATTTTACTCAGCATAATTTCTTCCATAGCCATCCATTTACCTTCAAAGGCTGCAATATCATTGTTTCTAATTGCTGTGTAAAATTCCATGGTATAAATGTACCACAGTTTTTGGATCCATTCATCCAGTGAGGGACATCTGAGTTTTTTTCCATAGTCTAGCAGTAGTAAATTGAGCTGCTATGAAAATAGATATTGCTGTGTCACTATAATGTGCTGATTCTAAATCCCCTGGAAAGTTTCCCAGGAGTGGAATAGCAGGGTCATATGGTGGGCTCATCCCTAGTTTTTTGAGGATTCTCCACACTGCTTTCCAGAGGGGCTGTACCAGTCTGCAGCTCCACCAACAGTGTGTTAGTGTGCCTATCTCTCCACAGCCCCTCCAGCATCTATTATTGTTTATTTTCTTCATCTTTGCCATTCTGACTGGTGTAAGGTGAT